>CAAKHF010017130.1:45279-142093 GCA_901007745.1 Hippocampus kuda
AGTACACATCCGCTTGTGTTTGTGTGTGTGTGTGTGTGTGTGTGTGTGTGTGTGTGTGTGTGTGTGTGTGTGTGTGTGTGCGCGCGCGTTGGGCGGATATTGCTCTGTGAAGCAAAATGGCTCAGAGCCAAGGTTCAGTAATCACATCATCTCTGTTTATTAAATCTCCCTGCACTGCTTCTGTGTTATTAAAATCTCCCAGCATTCCCCACGATACTTGCTGCCCCTGCCATCTCTCACTCACTCACTTACACTGCAGACGCACACGCGTGTATATGATTACACGGAGTACAGTGAGCCACATACGTAAATGCACGCACACCCCACACACACGTTCGCACAAATAGACGTGGCTATATACACACAGTCGCGTAACCACCAATGCTCAGTTTGTGGAAAAGCAGATAAGGTACCCGGGCACAAACATCCATAAAACAAAGCCAGATGCTGTTGTTTGGGCACCGTGGCCGGCGCTGATAGACTAACATGGTAAAGAGTCCTCTTGCTTGAATGAAAGTTTCCAAAATGAGTTAAGAAAATAAACACACGTAATCTTTACTGCCCTGATAGATTACCTCGCACAACACTCGTAAAATCTAGATCCACCCCAGAAATGTATTGTAGACGATTAGAAAACATTGATTTGGCTCCAGTAACTTTTTTTTTTAAGTTTCATTTTTATTAACCTCAATTGTATTTTTCTCAAATTTAATTTCTTTATTTACCTTTTGATTTTATCCATTTTTATTTTTTTGAATTCTCAAAAAAAAAAAAAAAGAAAATTAATATTTTCTTCTGCGAAGGATCCATGTAATTGTTTTATTGTGCTAGGCTACATTAACAATGTAAAAGTAAGATGAGCCATTACATCCACACCAGAAAACACACCCCAAAATGTGTGAATGTTTTTAATTTACCGTAATATTATATGGTACGTTATAAAAAATATATAAATTATATTATAAAAATTAATAACATAGTTAAATATAAAGAATTAAACAGTTTATAGAGTTATTAATTAAATGCGGCGCCTTCTGGTTTGTGCGAAAAGGCCACCGAGGGGCAGTATAATACAGTCACGCAGACACAAATGAGGAAATGTTCCGTAACTCCTGGAGGTAACTCACTAAACTGTGTTCATATTTTTTCTGGAGGATAAAGAATATATGCATTTCAGTATTGTTATATTGTCTGTCTACATGTGTCGATGCACCCGTTTGTGTTCAAATAAATGTTCTTAAAACATAACACTGTAACATAGATACTATTTGTTAGCCCAGCTATGGTGTTTAGCATTTTTTTTCTTTAGTATTTAGCTTCCAGAATTTATCAGCATGCGTTGTCCTTTTCAAATAAACAATAAAATGAAATGAAAATGTTTCAAATGCACAACATGTAATTAGTTTGATGTTTAGTTTGACAGTAAACTTCAACCAAAAGTGGCACTTAGCAGCTTGAAGGGTCTTTTTACGAGTTCTTCACTAACCGCTGCTTGTTGTGGAGTGAGTTCCATTCGCCCTACAGGGCAGTCACTAATATCTAAAAGCACTAGCTGTATATATTTTTAGTGTTGCACAAAGTTGTATGAAGCACATGGACGTAAAAACGTGATGTTCCATTGCAACGCTCGGACGATTAAAAACCAGCTTGTGTTGTCATTTCTCTCAGGATAGGTTTGATTTTTCACCTGATGCTACCAAAAATTAATGCAATGCGCGAGGACCTTCGCTCACATGTGTGTGCGTGTGTGTGTGTGTCTGTGTGTGTGTGTTAGTTTAGATAAAACAGTTAATCCCCAGGCCACCAGAACGCAATATCCTGTCTGGCCGCTTCTCATTTCCTGTCTGTCTCAGGCGGAGCGGGAAGCAGCGGGGCAGGGGAGCGGGGTGCTGGGATGGCGGTGACGGGGGACAGCGGGACCCGTTGCCCCAGAAACAGGAGATGCAGCGATTCGGTGGAAAGTGTCGACGGCGTTCTCCCTACCCCGCAACACCCCCCTTCCCCGCTCCTCTATTCTCTCTCACACTCTCCTCCTCTTCCTCTCTGCTTTTATTATCTCAGATTTAATAAAGGCAAGGCGAGCAGCTTGTTCTGCCATGAAACATTTATTAGCTGTCTGTTATAAAATTGTTGTGTGTGTGTGTGTGAGAGGGGGTGCTGGGGTGAAAGATGATGGGGTCTCATAATATGCAAAAACGGTGACAATATCACGACCCCACACATGTGGCTGGCTCCCCCCGCCCCCAAAAAAAAAATCCACCTCGTCTTTTTCACCCTCTCCATCGCACTTCCTCCATCAAGTGACAGTTGGCCTTTGATAATAGTGTAAAAACATGACACCGCCATGTCTCTGCCATATTTAGGACACAACTTCACGCATCATCGACTATAGGTCTGATACACTCGTAAAACCGCTGGGTTAAAAGTAACTCAATTTGGGTGAAAGAGTTAACCCAGCAGTGGGTTCAAAATGCTGGGTTACTAATACATTGGCATTGGGTTGATGATTTGACCCAGGTCAAGATTCGGCTCCAGTAAGAGGTTAGCAACGACCCATTCTGATGAGTTCAAAGTATCAAGAAGTGGGTTACCGGGTTATCAGTATGGCCGTGCTTGAAAATAATATCACTCATAATTTAACTACCAACACTTTCAAAGCAGAAGCAAATTCACCCGCTGTTCCATCCAGCCGCCCCCAACTTCAATGGAGATATTTTCTTTTTCTTTTTTTTGTTTTTCAGTCTGATTGATTAAAGCTTGCGCAGTTGATTTCTAGAACACTTTTTAAAAAAAAATTTTTTTTTTTGAAGGAATCACTCCATCCCATCACAAAGGAGTTACTTTTAGAACAGGCTAGCAGGCTACCCGCACGCGACGCCCTGATCTCCAGTAAAATACAGAATGGGTACAAATTGCACAACTATTTTCAACGGCGGCCTTTTGCACAGTTCTTTAAAAATTGCTCACATTTGATCTCAACTTCTCTGATCAAGCATGTTGAAATTCTATCCACCGTCCCTTTTTTTTTGATAGCGCTTGGCCTCACTCGGGTTGCCAGTGTGCTGGAGCCGATCCTAGCTATCTTCGGGTCATGGTGGGGTACACCCTGAACTGGTGGCCAGCCAAGAAGATCCAACCCAGACCCCCCCTCCCCCCACCGCAACCCCCTCACTGTTTTGAACTTTTCCTAAGTCTACTCTCGTAACAGGACTGAGAAATAATCATTCAATATGAACGAAATAATTGTTGTAATTTAGTCTTCAGATAATTTATTCACACGATTCCCCTGAAAATCACGTCTGTGCATTCACATTGACACCTTCGTGATCTTCACGAGTCAGCCCGTTTAGCTGACGGTAACGAGAGCTTGTTGACATGCCGTCGCGTTAATAGTATTTCCCCACAGTTCGTGTCAAACCCGTCATTGAGACAGCCACAAGAATTGTGGCTAATTAGCGTTGTTCTCAATCAGAACCCGCCCCCTGCCAGCCCCCCTCCCCTACCCCAGCGCCCTATTGTACTCCCTGCAGGTTACCTAAATCACGCGAGTGTTAGACAGGGATGAGGATGAGGGGGCGGCGACATTTAGAGAAAACAAGAGATAAACTGTTTGGTGTCATAGCTGCGATCAATCTCACTGAAAAGGAAATGAGGTTTAGGATGGAGAAATATGATTGCAAAGCAGACAGTGACGGATGAGGCGGCAGATAGAAGGAGAGACGCGGCGGGCTACGTGGAGGCAAGATGGCGGCTTCTATCGGTTCACTCGTTTAGTGCTTTTCTACCTTCAAGCGGAAATTAAGTCCAAAATTGCCTGTACAATATATTCCATACACCCCGCCCTTCACTAATCTAAACGCGGCATGCTGATTAATATTGCATATTCATCTCAGAGGGCGGCCATTTTTGCTACTTGCTGTCGACTCAAATTGACATCACAATGCCTAAACATTTTTGTTTTGATTTTGTATCACAAATGATTTTTTTTTCAAATGTCGTTTTAGTTCATCCATTCATTTTCTTGAACGGATCTCGCAATTCACCCAACTCAGTGACCACACGCATGAGGATTAGCCATTGTAAAAAACACACACACACAAACAACAACAAAAAACACTGAACACACCGCAGGAAAATCTTTTAAAGACATCTGATAATCTGTTTTTCACAGATTCAGATAAGAAGGGTGAAAATATCAGTTTTAACACACGCCGCACCGCGGAATAATCACTCAGGATCATCTTTAAAAGACATACGATAATTAGACACTTGCTAATTTTGATTCAGGGGTGGGCGAGTAATCATTCCAAACACCGAACACCACTGATAATCTCTCCTTGGATGCTTTTGATTAAAAGCAGAAACCTGCTCACATCCATCCTGATTATCTCTACGTGTGTACTCCACTTAAGTCAAAGCACGGCTCAAAAAGAATTTTCAAAAAAATCTGAGGTGGATTTAGGTGCAGCTATGTGGTCAGAAGAGGGAGATTGCATTACTCTGCCGGTGGGATCTCCCTCCGTGTGAGTTTATGAAGCTAAAATGTAGCGTGAGCAGCCTCCACCCCACACCGGGTGAGCTATTAAAGCCCAGCTTTGGTGAGTATCCACCCCCGGCGACCTGTTTTTTTTTCCAAAGAGCTGTGGCTGCCGTTAAGGAGCTTCCGAGGAGGGTTTGCAGGCTCATTCTGTCAGCGCTCAACATCATTGACCAGGAAACGCCGGCCTTAAACCTCGCAGCGTGGCAAAGAACCATGCCGCTGACCTCCACTGGAGGAAAAAAAAAAATGGCTGTCAAGAGGCCCATTTACTTAAACAGCACTTTTGTTATGATGCTTGGGATCGCACCCGCCTCTTTTACACAGAGGCACTGCACAATAGCCTCGTCGGGGTCTTTGACTTTGACACAAAACACAGCAAATGTGAACTTTTGAGCACACTGCAATCAGATCGGCTAGTCTTTGTCAGCTGAAATTGTCACTTGCAGTTGTTGTGAAACACTTCTTCGTTTACGTCTGCATGACCGTGTTATACTGCCCCCTTTTGGCCAAGTCGTATGCACCAGGAGACTTAATTCTTGATACGATGTTCCAGAGTGCTATTTCTCAAGGCACCACTGAAATTTTATTCAACATTTCCAGTATAGGGACTCGTGCCAAACGTTTCTCCTTCCAATTAAAATTTCCAGCATCCTTCTTCTTTCATTAAAGTTTGATGAACTTTAGAAATGACAAAGTAAATGAGTTATGTATAAAAGTTTGTTGCTGGTTCGCATGCAAGACCGATGCTCTGCAAATCTACCTTATGCACTATATATAGGTGGAAGGCTCTAGTTTAGGCGCGAAAGCTTCAATGTAAACATCTGCTCACAAACAGGGCGGCATATGAAATCACGCATGATGCATTTTAAATCCCCTCATTTCCAGAATAAATTAAACAAAAGAATAAACACCTCGTGTTATTCCAAAGCGCAAAGAGATTGCTTATACTCATTGTCCTTTTGGTATCGTGATAACAGAACCTGCGATATATTGCTTGCCTATTAGAATAATTGCCTAACTGACCGTGACAAGGTCAATAAAAAAATAGCAACGTGTTTGCTGAAATTGTTTTTTCTTCATATCCGAGTAGATTCTCAATCATCCGGGTCATGTTTTTTTTTTTGTTTTTGTTTGTTGAATTCGTTATCTTTCTTCTTATTTTCCAAAAACTTTCAAAAAGGACTGACAACAATGCTATTAGGCAAACGACATGGGAAAACACAATCAGTAGCCACAATATTTAGTAGCGGTATCAAAAATGGGCCTTTGACAATACTGATCAAGCAAATTGAGCCATCTTTTAAGGAATCGCTGTTGATAACCTTTCACACCCACAATCACACTTTGGGACAATATAGAGTGTCCAATTAACTTACTATGCATGTTTATGGAATGTGGGAGGAAACCGCAGTACCCAGAGAAAACCCACGCAGACCTGGGGAGAACATGCAAAGTCCACAAAAGAAGGCCGCAGCCAGGATTCGAACGCTGGAACTCTGTACCGTGAAGCGAACTTACTAACAAATTAACCCTTGGCACCAGCTTCACCAACTTGACATTTCGATCATAACAGGAGGTACGGAAAAGTCAAGGACCGATGATTGAACAAGTGGTGATATGACTGCCGACGAGGAAGTGATGACAACTGTCAAGCACAATAAGAAATATATTGCTGCCTTGTTCACCCTCTGGTCATTTTTAACGGCGGCCTTGTATTGTACATCGTGAAGTACGCTTCGCTGTGCTTCCAAAGTGTAAACACAACTATATACGAGCGTGATGAGATTATTCCCAATACATGCTCCAGATCCCGGCCGCTATGTGTAAAGCACACATAAAGGGGAGGCGCCCGTGGTGAGAGTGCATGCAAGGAAAACAAGGAGACATTGTTGCTGATCCACTGAAGGTCACAGGCTGCACCGAGTGCCAAGTCTGGCACAGAAACAACCCCCAAAACAAGGCAGCAATCCATATGGAATGCATACAGCGGGGCTGAATCAAGCATGTCGTAAATGAGCCTCCGGGTATTAATCTCGGTTGATGACTACAGTCATTACACGAGGGGAACAAATATGCTTTTTCACTCCCAGGAATTAAAAAAAAAAAAAAGTTATTTTTGATAAGCTCATGCCTGCACCATTCCCACTCCCCCCCCTCCCACCCCCCAAAGCCCCCCTAAGATAAACGTCATACAATGGGACTTTCATCAGCGGCCAGTTCCTCTTTTCTCTATGCCTCATCTAGCCCTCGCTCGCTCCTCCAGATGTCAGGTAGAGTGGGAGCTGCTGGATGCCGTCTGACACTTTTCAAAACATTGATAGCAGTGATGCACTGCACTGAATGGAGAGACACACACACACACACACACACACACACGCTAACGCAGAATATGCAGCCCCGAGAAATGAGAAACGTTGCATTCAGAATATTTGATCACTATTGGATATTTGCATTGTGCATGACACTAGTTGTTGATTTATCTATGAAAATCTCCTCCGTGCTTTCCAAACGAAAACGATGGCATGAACAAACTAGTCTACACTTAATACAAAGTAATAAATTATAAAGTTCAACTGTTGGAATGGGGTGGCTTTTGTTCGGCTAAAACTGCAGCCTTAGTCATGGTGGAGGGATTTATGAACAGTTCCAAATCAAAACCTTTCTGGAAAGCAAAAAAAAAAAAAAGTGTCAGGAAAAGCCTACTAGAACATCTGAAATGTATTTAGGGTCAATCGGATGCATTTTAATTAGTGGCAGATGTGGTGGAGTCGCATTTAACATGAGTTTGAATGTGATTGGCAGATTCTGAAGACAGTGACAGCCACACCTCCCCCCCCCAAAAGATTTTTATAAATCATCAATTATGTCACAAAAGTTATAGGTCGCATTACTTAATCTATTTATTCAAAAACAGAACGTAATTTCATATTGAAACATATATATTTATAATTATAAATCAGTTACTGGTTTGGCCCATAGCGTCAGAAAAAAGGCAAAAATGTTTAGACTTGATTTCCAAAGTAAAAGTAGAAAGGAAATCTTTTGTTTTGTTTCAGCAAAAAGATAACCAGACAGAAATTGGAGAATGTTTAAAGTTGAAATCCTGTGCGTTTAGACAATTTTCAATGCAAAAAAAAAAAAAATCAATAATTATGGATTAATATGATCATTTGATTTCGTTTAATTGTTACACATCTAGTTAAAAAACACACACACACACACACAAAAACACAGACGTACAAATAAACCAGGCATCCACAGTTAATGACACCCCAGTCAAATAACTCGAGCTCTAATTTGTTGTGCTGGTTAAGTGGAGAAGAGAAGGTGAATTTCCAAAGCACCCCCGACCCCCCGTCGCTGCCCCACTATTGTGAATCAACAAACCAACTAAGTGCCCACTCCGAGTTTCACTCTGTGTGACGGCGCGTGGATGATTGAGTGACGTGATTCTTACTTTTCATAGTCCGGCTTGCAGTAGAGCAGTCGGTCCCGGCAGTAGCACGTCCCCGTGAGCGCGCTCATGCACACCGTGCACTTGACGCACGACTCGTGCCACGAGCGCTCGTTGACACGCAGCAGGAAGCGGTCGGCTATCGGGGACGAGCAGCCCGCGCACACTTCGCCGCCTCCAGCAGGGTAGTCTGTGGACAAAGGCCCCACCCGGACCCGAGAAATGTTACAAGCATGAATTCAAAAGCCTACCACATGTTTTAAATACCACACTAAGGCCGACGAGAGTCCCGACTTACGACAGTAAGCAATGAACCGCTCCCAGAATGCTCAAATTTCGTTCCGACCACCACGACGTTGGCGAAACGTCAATCACTCGCCAACTCAGCGCAGCACTGAAGTCATATTTCTAGTTAATATTTTCGGGGGGAACTCTTCTAGGCTATAAACAATCAAATGAAGATGGTTGTTAATAAGTTTAAAATTGTATTACAAAAAAAAAAGGCTCAAATGGTTTCTGACACCCGTCCCTACGTGGCGACGAATTTGTACGTCATTCGAACAGCGCCGTGTAGTTTGGACTGCATCACGCTGAAAAGAGTTTTTCAAATATTTATGATGCACAAAATATGCGACATGGAAAATACTGGAAACTATCTTCAGCTCTGATATAGTTCTAGTAATCTGCGCCAATTTTTATTGAACACATAAATAATATCGCCTATGATGATAATTAAAATGTAACAATTTCCTCGAGTGGATAAGATGGTAAAAAAAAATATTCGAAACAACCCCTCAGTTGTGTTACACTTCTAGTAGCGTTCATTAATTTTATAGCACATATCGGTAATTGTAAAAATAGGAGATGGATAAATCAACTGCTCATCATTATTATTATTGATGGTGATTATATTACTTTTCACGGTTAAATAAAGTAAACAAAAATATTAAAAACAGTCGTCAATAGTGAGGAAGTTTTAGTAGTGCGCATTTATTTTGTTCCACACATCAATAATGCATGACAATGGGTTGAAATTACAATTTAACAGTATGATTACGATGTAGTAATATTTCACAACACCCGATTACGTTTTTTTAATCTTAAATGTAAATACATTTATTTTCGTTTTTTGTGTATTGTTGTGGGTTTTTTTTTCTGGGGGGCTGGGGGGGTCGTTTCTCATAATAGGCCTTAGTTGGGGGAAAATGCCACGCGTTTGCTATTTATTTAATATTGTTCAATGTGGTATTATATTCAAGTGTATTATCATTGCGTATGAATATCCACGTGGTAATTTTGTATTGTGGAAGCACTCCTCTAAATAAAAAGGCCCATTCAGTGAAACTATAAGTGAACGTTGTGCTTGCATTCATGGGCCTCTTTTTAATTTCATTTTGTTGACAAGTTGCAGATACTCTATTTGTCTTTATTTGGGATGCTCTCGGCGTCAGTTAGTCGCTCACCAACAAAAGGTGTTGAAGATGGAGGCTGCTGCAGACACGACTGTTGGCTCTCCTCCGTTTTCATGCCTTCTCTACTTGCCTCAGTGTGGTCGCTGTACACAAAACAAAAACACATGCACACACACAAAAAAAAACCCTCAACTAAGCATCAAACAGACATGATTGAAAGTAAAAAAATGGAGATGCAACATCGATGTTGAGTTGGATCCTACGAGGATCAAATGAAAATGCACAACGTCAAAACTTGACATTTGTATTATACGTGCAAAAACATCCAAATAATCATGATAAATATTCAGATATAAACAGGCCTATATATGGATGATTTATTGCACGAAATTCAATTTGTGCAAGCAGTAATGTAACTAATTAAATTGTGCACTTTTGAGAATCACACACAAAACGCGTCTATAATTAAAGACGACCATTTTAACCAATAATTATTTTTCGTGGCATACCGCGGATCATTGTTCTTTCATTATTTTAAATCCCCGAAGGGAACTTAAATCATAATCGTATTATCTATCGTCAATATAACAATATTTTACCACGAAAGTTTAATGAAATCTTACGTTTAATACGGTAAATTTACCGGCCTGTGTAATCAAATTGTACTCAACAGCCTTTTTGATTGTTTTGCCTCATTATTGACATGAAATAAATCTTTTAAGACCGTCATTATTAGATACCGGTCGATGATTGCCCGTTTAATTGCCGCATTATTTAAAGAAACAATAAACGATGATAAAATAAATGAATTACGGAAATTCAACCGTAATCTGATTTGGTTTTATGACTAACTGGAGGGGGGATGGCTAAAAAAAATACACGAGGGGCACATTAGTGTTTTGTTATGCACCGTTAATTGCATGTTGACACTAAACGAGAAAAAACATGAACCTGCAGCTTTTAAGAAAAGAAAATACACCATCATCTAATCATTTAGAAGAGAAACATCGACAGGAAAACGACAAATATGATCATAAAATAAAAGTGAAAAGAACATTCGGAACTATTACAAATGACCGAAAATAATACATTTGAGTGCCTCGCGTGTTTTTAGCAGCGAATTTTGTTGTTGTTGTAGATTCAAGTTAAAAATAATAAGTGAGTAAAATATGCCCCTGTTGCACGGATGCTGCCTTACCTTGAGGTGAAACACACTCCAGGTATCTCGGTGGGCAACATTAAAAATATAATGGCAACTTCCAGATGCGTTCACGGATCGCTTTCCACCTGCACACTTGCCGTTCCTGCGTCTCGCCTAACTAAGCATCCATGACGACACCACCACGCTCCACTTCACGCTGCCAACGGGTATTGTCTCTCCTCCTCCTTCTCCTCCTCTTCTTCTTCTTGTCGAGCAGCCTAGCTGACTCCTCTGGCGTGTTTGTGCGTAGAGGAGGGGAAAAAGAGGGGAACATGCCTGCAGACAGAGGGAGGGATGTGAACGGACTGCAAGAAGAGGGAGGGAAGGCAAGGTGGGAGACATGGAATCGATGGATAAAGCACTTTAGGATGTTTGAAGGCTTTGAGATGAGAATCTCAACTCTTTTAGTGCTGTAAGCTTCGTTATTTGCCCTTAATGTGCAATATATTACCCCCTAAAATAAAACAACAGATTCAAGGCACACAATTGTTCAAGAATCAATCTCCCCAAAAATCTATGAAAAGAAAAGTAACAGAAAACGAGCAAAAATCCCATTGCCTACCATCCGCATAGGACCGCTTTTATTTGACATTTTAGTCGAGCGACGAGGTAACGACACCCCCCTGGTGTCGAATCAGGAGAGGTGCAAGAATTAAATCATTTTCTTACACTACTTCCCAAGTCCCAACAACGCGAGGCTCACCAAATACATATATATATTTTCAAATAAACACAAATTTAAAAAATATGCATCTTACATTACTGTTTCAAAAATTATATATATATAGATTTCGAGCAGATGGAAGGGAAACTCAGTCGACACACCACAGGATAGTCACTCAGGATAATCTTTTCAACACATTTGATAACTAATCTTGGTTGACTTTAATCTGAAAGAAGGTGGGGGGGGGCGGGAGGGGGGTGTATTCAGACAAATTATTTTTATGTCCGTATCCTACTTCAGTTTTTTTTTCCCCATCCCTCAAGGTACTGTACTAACGAGTCAAGTGTGAAGCTGACAAAAGCAGTACCACCCCAGTGACAAGACAATGTACAAGATGCAGGATGCATTTGTAGCAACATTCAAGTCAACGATGGTGACTAAATCCATATCAGATGCTTGTGCTCCAGTTATTCCTCACACAAAAAGTTGTTCCTCCCTGCCTGATTGGCTGCGCCTCAGCTTCAGACCCGACAGAATTTTCTGCGCGGGTGAGGTGAAGTGGTGCTCTGCAGGAATGGCCCTCGGAGAGTGACACAACGCCTTCCTCTGTAAATCAATGCCGGGGCCGTTCACGCTGAGGTCGACCGCGGCGCGGGTCACCGGCGCCAGTCCGAGCATGTACTGCACAACATCCCGCGGGCTCAGAGGAGGAACGTCCTCCGCGACGCCGTCCAAACTCCGGGGACGTCCGTGCGTGGCTCGCTCCGGGGAGGAGCTGCGACTGCTGTCTGCGCTTCCCGGAGGGTCCCCAGAAGGCACCGCGGGCCGTCCGGCGTCGCAGCTCTGGTCGGAAGCTCGGCCTCTCGGGTTGTGATGGCGGTGGTACTTGACAGGCTGCCTGGTGAAGCGGTAGTGTGGCTTGTCTAAGACAAAGTCCCTCACTGGGTCATGATGAGTCTTGCTCAGGGCTTCGTTCATAGCCAGGACTGGGACACCAGGAGGAGAAAAACATGGTTCATTAAATAAAGTCAAGCAACATTCAGGTTGATGCGTCAAGGCTCGATGCACATCGGGCAAGTGAAATATACAGTCGCCGCCTCATGCGCGCACGGCAGGCCATTGATCCTCGCACATATAACCAACTTGCGACAACGGAAAAACTGTGACGCCTTGTGTTCCTATGGGGAAACAGTGTTTTTATGCTGTATTTTTCTTTTTTTTCATTTCTAGCCAAAGGTACAGATAAATTATAAATACTGTATAGTTAGGTATTACTGTAAAACACTATATATAAACATATATAAATACACACACACTCTTCTGGATTATGATATATATGCATAGCTAAATAATACATCTCCATAAATGCACGTGTGTACAGTATATCTATTTTCAACAACACTCTCAAGTTGGTGAACAAAGTTGAACCCTGTTTGCGAGAGAGCCCCAAAGAAGAACTGAAAATGAACACACTCAAACAGAAAGAGTAGAGGAGGACGGAAGGAAGTCTTACTTCACCACAGAAAAGTCCCTAAGCCAGAAAAAAAAAAGGAACTACAAAATGGGCCAACAAAAGCTAATTACTCAGCGGACTGCAAGCTAGAAGTGGCTTAAAAATGGACCACAGTACAATAATAATAACAACTTCTAGAAGCCAACTGAGTTCTTATCACTGATCTACGGCTCTAGTCCCGCCTACCTGCTCTGTCAGCGGCTTCGGGGCTGAGCTGGTCCACTGCCTCATTGGATGAAGACTTGTCAGATATATAACCTTCGCTCGACTCTCTCTTCATTCTTTCGCTCTGTTGAAATGACACAAGTTGAGTGGCGTGCCATAAGGATGTTGGATTCTCTTTACCTAACCCGGTAATAACTGAACGCTGACGTCCGTTATGACAAGTTGTGAACAAACGGCTCGCTCCAGTCAATGGAGCATTTACATTGTCAAGAGTCTGTCATATTTATTTTATTTATTAATTTAACTCAAAATTGTTCATCAAAATGTATTTGTTCGTTTTTCTCATTTATATCATCAAATAATTGGCCAATGGATGGGCAAGTACCGATACCATGTATCAGAATCGGGGCCAATAATAGTTTTTGTATCAGTGCTCATGGAGGCTGCCGATACCGGCCACTGAAATTTAAGGCAAAGAATATCTGACAGTGAGTCCCCCTCAGCAGTAGTTGGAGCGATACTACTGCGGTTCGACACATCTGCCCCAAATCCCTGGCAGCTCCCCTAAGACCCAGTAACGGCTCTACAACTGTCCAGGAATGACTTCCATTTTACATGTAACAAGCCACCAGGTGTCCAAATACTACATCTCATCTTCCTGGAAAAATGTCAAACCGAAATACCAAGTGTGACGTAAAAGAAATTGAAACAATACAAAGTGCAAGCAAAGCAGCAGCTGTCCAGTGAGTTCATCAAAATAAAGCATCATGAGACTCTTAAAACAGCAGCTCCCTTAATCCGGTTTGAAGGCTCCGCTACAAACTGAGCTTTTAAAGGAAGACGTTGAAAATAGAGCTAAATAACGGCGCAACTTACTTCGAGTGAGTAAGGACGATCCCTGGAAGATGTTCCTTGTTCTGGTCGGGTGTCCAAGTCCCCATCCAGAGTGTAGGCGCGTCTGGGAGGGGTCTCCGGAAGCGGACCTGTGGGGGCCGGAGGAGGAGTGGGCGTCCTGACTCTGTGTCGGTGGATAAAGACTTTGTCGTGGTGCGAGATGAGGAAGTCCACCAGCAACGCCTGGTAGGTGTTTTCCTGCAGGGCCACTGCCGGCTGGTCTGTACACACAGGGGGGCGAAGGAGAGTCGGACCGAAGACAATGCCCAAATTGTTGGAGGACATTTTGTTCTCGTTGTTTCTGGAAACCCTGCAGGGATAAATGGAAGGTGCATGAAAAAAAAAAAAAAAAAAACGTGCTCATGTAGTCAAAATTTTACTAAAATAGCGGATGGAAGTCCAAAGATAAGTTTGTACTAAAACATTAAAATCAGGAAAATGAAAACAGTGTAATATGCATGTCAAGCCAGTAGGTGGTAGTGTCTAATTGTAACAAGGGGCATTGTGCTGCTGTAATTTATTTAAATCTGAAAAACGACTTCTTTATTGACAAATACAATAAACATTGTGCTAAAATAGCAAAAATTAAGTTACATGCTTTAAAAATTTTCATACTGTCTGAAACAAGTCAGTAAGTAAAGAAAAGCGGAGATGACAGTTTCACTTTTTAGTGTTAAGATAAACTTACTTATGCAGATGGAGTATGAGGTGCTCCAAAGTGTTATAACGGCACAGAGGGAGTTTTTGCAAGAGCTGCTGAAGGCTACGAACAAGGTCCGTGAACTCGTTAGTGTCTTGCGTCGAGTCCCACTCGCCCACTTGCTGGATGCTCCTCCCCGCTGTTATGAACTCGGTGTAGAGTTCAAACGTCAGCAGGGGCTCCGGGAGCTAATTTGCCAAAACGATAAATGGTAAGATGGAAGAAATGTAGTTCAGATCTTCTCGGTGACATACGTACCTCCTTGAAAAAGTGCTTCAGGATGCAGGTGACGTCGTGTGGAGACACCTCAGAAAGGTCCACGTCCTCCTTGAACTCCTCCAAGGCCTGGCACAGCTTCTGGACGCGAGGCTTGGACCCGCTCACCCGATACACCCCCTCAAGTAGGAACACAAAACAGTTCATAAAAGACAAATGATACTGATAGTGTCTGCCATTGTTTTAAATTTCATAAAACATCTGGGAACTGTTTTAAATTGTAAAAAAAAAACCCAATACCTGCAAGGAGAGCGCACGACTCTCGATCTCGGCGGTGCAGCGTCGCACCACAAATGGGACGTCGTCCGGCGTGTGGCGCAGCAGCAAAGACAGGGGAACGGCAAACACCTTGCCCTTGTTGATGTCGCACTCCATCTGACACACCTCCATGCACTTCCTGTGCAATCCCAGGCCGCACTGAGGGCGGCAGAAATGAATAAAACCACCACCGGCGTCTCCTTTCCAAACGTTTTGCTGACGCTAAAGGGACACCCTACTTCCTCGCATTCCACGCCGTTGACGTAAATGTAGTTGTCGCACTGCTTGCATTTCACCATCTTGCTCTTCATTTTCTTGAGTCGGTGAGTTAGTGCCGCCCGGGATGGGGTGCGAACTTTGACCTGCTGCCAATCGAGGCACTCTAAAAAAAAACAATCGGATAGACACATTGTGTGAAAGATAAAACTCACTGTATAATCCATTCATCCCTCCCATTTCTTTTTTTTTGCACTCAAGAAAAAAACGCACGCAGATTCGAACCCGGAACATCACTGTGATCTGCTGCCATCATCAAATGATCTATTCGATTATATTTAATATAGAGCAGTGATAGACTCTCCCTGTCCTTTATCTGTGTACTCTATGTGTGTGTAGCAGTGGAAACGGCTACTTATTGTACATTTGTTTATGTCTAGTCAAAGTATCTCTCTTACATAATAATAATTTTGTCTTCCAGCCATCTTCCCCTCGATCGCAAGTTCTGACTTTCTGAGGTGCATGTTTGCCTGTCCCTGTGGCTGTTTGGTGTTGTGCTACCACGACAACAAGGTGGGGGTTTCTCTTTTCCGTGTCCCGTGGATTTTAGAGCTTTACATGACGGTTGTAAAACCAATTCCCAATCTCCAGTGCAGTTCCTTGTGTTGCAAACATACTTGGCGAATTAAAAAAAACAAACATAAATTGGAATGTAAGTAGGATGGATTTCTGTCATTTTACGGGCCACGAATTCTCCCCGGCAACAAACAGTTGATTGGACTGCAGTGATTCTTCGGAAAAAGAAAAATTTCCCCAGTCGATATTGGGTGGACCTTTCGATCATAGCAGGGTGATCGAAAAAGTGCCGACAACCTTTCATTGAAAACGAACAGGAAGTCAGCTATTTTGGTTTAAAGGCGCCATTTTGAGTGAATTCCATGAATCAGAAACAGATGGGCAACGCTAGATTGTATGCGCAACTAATTTTCAAAGTGTCATGTGGCGTGTGAAAGAATCACTGCCTAAATATAGATCATGTAACTTTTTAGTACAATATATTAGCATTTAATGAAGACGCCATGATACTCTATGTTTCTCTAGGCAGGAAGCGGTAGATCACAAACCAGATTCAGATGTCACATCGCGGTCATCCATGTCATCGGCAAGCAAGTTGTATGATCTGTGACCTCTCCTGTGACTGTGAGCTGCCGCGGGTGGGAAAAGACAACACTTCAGTCATGTTCGGACATTATCGAGGATAAATTAAAAGACATTATGCAAAGATGCGATCACCTGGGCTGGACAGTGATTCCAGACTGCCACCGACGCTCTCACTGTCGCTGAAGCCAAATCTCCCTACCAAGCAGCAGACGCATTTAATTTTGCCATTCAAATGGAGGTGAGGAGATGTTTATGGATGAAATGGAGACTTACTGGAGTCACCGAGTTGTCTGTAGGGACTGTCGTCTGTGTGAGGTGAGGAGTCCTGCAGGGAGCTGAGGGGGTTGCTGGTTTTCCTTTTGTTCCTAAGACATATTTGATCATGGTTAGTTACACGCACATGTACATGTAGTTTTTTTTTTTTTTTAAATCAATCAAGGGGCCACTCAAGAGTGTGGCTGAGGGCCACATGAGGCCCATGGGCCACCGGTTGCCCATCAAGGATAATATTTATATATATGATAATATATTTTTAATAATGAATGAATCGCAATTTCAGTCGAAATGGATATTAAAAAGTCCAAACAAGTCACTCACGCTTGTCTTGTGCTTAATACACACGGTCATCATTTCTTAGTAGTAGTAGTAGTGGAACTACGAAGAGGACTGCTTCTTCCTTACCGTTTTCCTTGAGGCACATATTCCTGGAAGGAGAAGATCTGCAGAGGAGTCTCCTGGCGCCGCCTGCTCCGTACGTACATCAAGTAGGGCTCGCCGGGCTCCAGTGAGCGGCACGTCAGCTCCAGGTTGTGATAACCCAGAGGAACCGGCTCGGTCTGTTGCCGCTGGTAGTAGAACATGTTGACTGTGACCTGCCGGACGCATGGGGATGGCGTTAGAGTGACGACATGTTTCCACGGATGTGATCGCACCGACCTGCTTGAGGACCGTGTCTCCCTGACAGATGAGCTTGCGGGTGTGAGAGATAATTCTCTCCTTGACCTTGACTAGCTCATCCTGGTGAACCTTGGCATCGTACACGCACTGTCTGTAAAATAGCTCGGATTCCGTCACCTTGAGCACACAATAGATAACATTAAGTGCATCCAAAAACGCATGGAGGTATTTTAAGGATGGCTGCTCTTGCCTTCGTCTGAGCTTCATCCTTGGACTTCCTCCTCTTGTCCAGAGTTTTGATGCCACCTGGATCGTCCACGGTTTTGGCCGTGATAGCTTTGGCCTTCTCCAGCTCGTCGCAGCGCTGTAAGTATTGCTGACGAGACTTTTTCAGTGCAGTCACCGCTTCGTTCTGAGCAACACAGAGACAGAGCACACATAAAATATCAGATTGAATTTGGAAGAAGCTGAAACGGGCTGCCATTTTGGACACCATTTTGTTGTGTATTGAAGTTGAAGTAAATTTAAGATAACATTGTGAGGAAAAAAAAACATGGGTGGAGGATGCATGGCTCAGTGGGTAACGGGATTCGAATCTCAGTCAGAGTGAACGGAAACAGTTTGACCGACTGCTGCTGCTAAACTAGGAAGTTGTCCTAATTCACTTACCATCTTCCTCTGCTCCTTCACCCACTGCTCCTTGAATTCCCGCCGCCACTTATCAATTTCATTCCTTTTGGCAGCCAAGGCCTTTGGGAACAGGAGACAGTGGATTAACAACGGTAACCTTCAGGAGACAACACGATGGGGCACAACTCTCGTAGTTATGCAAACGTTTACCTGGTAACAGCGGTTTTGCACAAGGTCCGAAGTCTTCCGAGAGTTCAAACTGTTCTTCAGGTCTTCTTCGAGAGCCATGGTGTAGATGTACTGTAGTGGCATTGATTCCTAAGCGAGAGGAGACAACTATGGATTGTTTCTTCGCAGCACAGGAAAAAGCAAAAAAAAAAAAATCGTGTACCTGTGCTGCCAAATTGGCTTTTGCTGCTTCAGATGTCTTCATGACATTTTTGGCAAATTCTTGTTCTGTCAAAAATCAAAATCAAACATTTTAATAGTTGCAGTGGAATGTGATGATTAGTATAATTTTAGCACATTTTACACACAGCAGTGAGCAGAGCAGTGTGGGGCATGGCAAAAATCGTGCACATCCAAGGATTAAAAAAAAGGTATGGAATGAAGAAAGCATATTTTAAGAGACTTTTTGTCATTGCACTGGTATGTGGGCAATTGTTTGGCCACTTGCGATAAGACCTTTTGAGTTTCATTCATTTGATATAGTTTCATGATGACTGAGCGATTTGTGCCAGTGTTTGTTCTCTCGAGGCAGCGTGTCACTTCTCACGAGCATGCTCCACTCTCCTTAATCTTCCCTGGCAAATCCTTTCTGCGTGTGAAGCATCCAGTAATCATTTGAATTTGAGATGAAAGAAGAAAAAAAAACATTTATTGTATCACATTCGTCACTCTGTTGCTGAGTCACAATCTGATGGATCCAAGTGAGCTGGTCCCAAGCTCTCTGGCGATTTATATCTAGCGAGCTGGTTAGCTTTATATCTAGCTAGCTAGTTATCGAGCTAGATAGTTAGCTAGCTAATTATAACTTGAGATAAAAATGACCAGACCTATGTTTTTTGAGATATGAACTTTCTGGCTATTTATATCTAGCTCGTTAGCGAGCTAGATACTTATAACTTGAGATAAGAATGACCATATCTACGAGTTTTTTGAGATACGAGCTGTCGTCGGCTAATTTTAAAAAAAAAAAAAAAAAAAAAAAGAAATTCCTTGACTTTTATGATACAACTTAACTCCTGAAAGCGAACCGCATTTTGAGAGATAGTTAATAATTCTTTCACGTTGTGTATTCACAAAAAATGTACAACTTTGCCTTAAAATCTGAGGCCCTAATGCTAACCCACAATGGGCAAAGTGTCACCTGTCTGTTCTTAAATCAAGCCCAATGGCCATTTTACATTATTGACAAATCTTGTACCATTTTTGGGTATAAATTTTTATTTCATTAAAAATTACGATTCATTCATTAACCTCATTCATTTTTTAATGTAAACAATGCAACAGAAAATGCTGTAAAATAGTTTCACATAGACATCTATTTAAAGTCAATAATAAGTGAATTAATTAGGGCAAAATGATCTCATATACAAGTTGAACAACTTCATTTATTTACATATCCAGCCCATGGTTTGAAAATCAAACAGCCAGTTGTCCAACTGTTTTTGTCCACATACGGCTCAGTTCCCCGCCACGTACTCACCCAAGTTGAGCTTCTTCTCCATCCAGGCCAGGAGGTCTTTGGCGTAGCGACACCACATCTTGGCGTACTGCAGGGCCGTCTCCACACCATCCTCACAGCGGCACAATGCCAGGTCGGCCTCGTGGGCTGAGAAGGAGTACATCAGCATCGCGGCGGGGCTCGAAAAAAAAAAAAACACTCGGAAGGCTGGAGGACCTCCACTCAGGGAAGCAATTTATAGTTTCCAGAAGGTGTCGCTATGCTGTTCACTTAGTCGCCCAACATAAAAAAGCACTTTGCATCAGGCAGATGACACAAAAATGTTTGAAATTAGTCTGACAGGGCGTTGACGCGGCAATCCGCCCCACTTATTCCTCACCCCCCACTCCTTGTAATTCTTCCTCAGTGATTCACACAATGTGAAGGACGATCACACGGCTTCCTGACCTCCAAACACACTAACGAAATCCAGGTAGAGGTCCAAACATGTCCCCCAAAAAAGTACTCACTCTGCTTTCGTCTCATTTAGAAATCAATATCTCAGTCGATTGTGATGTCGGAGAGGTGGAGGATTAGCTCAAGTGAACTCGGATTGCAGGCAGTGACGAGCTTCTCAGGTTGGCCACCTGCCCAGTAACAGTTTGGACATGGCGTTTAAAGGGCTGATGGGTAATTAATGCCGGCCAATGGGAGCAGGGTACACACAAAAGGCTGCCAGAGTTCATTTTCCTTGGGCTCGCTTGAAATAATCCACAAAACCAGGAAGTCTGCAGTAATATATTTCGGTATTATATTGTGAAACTGTGTAGTATGGATGAGTGTACCAAAACTACGAAAAATAAATACAAATTACAAAATGCACAATTTTATGCTCCGACACCATTGTATATTATTTTGAAAAGTCAAGTCTCAACAAAAAAAACTAAAATGATACAGCCTAAGTTTGAAATCAATTGGGTTTTAACCCTCTGAGACAAGGGTGCAAAAGTATGACACCCGTAAATGTGTAAAAATTGGCCAAAATTGTACATTCAAAATTTCATAGGCCACTTCCTGTAGATTAGTCGACCACCGTGCCGTGTATTCAAAACATTTTTAAAAAAGTAATATGTAAATCCACATGGGATGATTTTATCATCAATGGAATCCTTCTTTCCTCCACGGATGATTAACATCTACCACCTTTCATAAACAAAAATAAGCACAACAATGCAGTGTTGCATGATAAAACGGTGGCACATGCAGCACAAAGACTAAACGCATCTGAACTGTGCGAACAGCAGTGACGCAAACACCCTTGAAGGGGGAGCGCTGTCGGTAGTGCAGACAGATGCAAACATGGAGCCAAAGGTTGACCACAAAAAGAAAGTTAGCAGTGAGACGCGGTTTGGAACTAAATGCTGTCACGCGCTCGCCACCTTCCAATTGCAACCGTGCGGCTTTTCCACACTCCCATTAGATCTGCTTATCTCCGGCCGTGCTCTTGCGAAAATGCGCCATGTGTAAATGTAGTCGTTGCTTTTCTTGGCCTTCTGTTTGTCTTTTCAGCCAGCAGACCTGCAGGCGTAACACCTTGCTGGGAAAAAGAGGTCAGCTGGCTCCTGCTTAATCTGCAACCTAATCTTGTTACCGCGCGGCAATTACAACTCAAGGCAAGATACTGTATGGAAACAGGCAACATCAAAAAGAAACCTGTGGGACGAAGGTACAAGGAGAATATTTTTGCGAACGTTGTCGTATTGATGCAAATTAATGAAACTAACAACTTCCCATATCAGAAACAATAAATCCGAAAGATGCCTTACCTGATGAGTTCCCATCACCTTCAGTGGTTACACAACGCTCCTAAGGAGAAAATCGAAATAAATACATGTATTTGTATAAATAGAAATACACACACACATATATATATATATATATATATATATATATATATATATATATATATATATATATATATATATATATATATATATATATATATATATATATATATATATATATATATATATATATATATATATATATATATATATATATATATATATATATATATAATATTTTTAAAATACTGAAACAAATTTGAAAAAAAATCTGCAGTATGCAGGGTCGACTGTATATTTAAAAAAACAAAACTATAAAAAAAAACTTACAACAAAAAAAATGATTAATTTCTCACAAGGATGTCATCCTGAATAAGGCTGAATGACTTTGAAAAATAATCTAATTACAATTATCTCCCCCCCATGCCCCTCAATATTGTGATTTGATATTTTGAAAGTGCTCTACAAATCCAGTTGAGTTGATATGCAATTTTTTTTTCAAGGTCCATTTCCCATATATTTTTTTAACAAGCAAAAGCAATAAATGATTCTGTATTATAATAAACAATGAGATTTATCATAAGTCCTTAAATGTTTTGGTCTTATACGTTAGCCAGACGCTAAGACTTGGACTTACAGATTGTTCGTGCTGCTCTGCGATTTCAGGTCTCTCTCCAGTGATGCATTCGAAAGTGTCGGACAGCAGATCGTCTTTGTCACTAAACAGAATTGAAATACACGTTCATGTTTACGGAAGTATGGATATGACATCAAAACAGACTTTTGGAGTTCAATATTGGACTAAAATATTTGAGTCAGCATCTATTGAGGAATAAACAGCTCTCAGTGAAAACTATACTACCGTACGCCATAGATAGTAAGCTCATACCCTTTGTTTGACTCTTACTAAAGTGGTGGTTCGTAGGCCGTAATTAAATTTTTAAAAAAAAAACTGTTTCAACAATTGCATCATTCAGGGCAGTGATTAAATCTATTTTGAGAAGAAAAAGGTTAAATTTAACACCCTTCACTGACAGGGATGGAACAATTCGTACTGTACTCACAGGGTTTTTTTTTTTTGGTAAAAAGTGAAATAAGAAAGAGAAACTTTTTCCACCATTAATGACACCTTTATAGCCTGTACAACTCTACTGAAAATAAATCTTTTTGAGACGGGGACAAAAACCAAAAAAATCTTGGTTGCAAAAGTGTTCACACCTGCTTACAATGGGATGTGCAGCTGTTTCGAATTGGCCAGACACATTCAAACTCATGTTAAATTGAAGTCAGCACACACCTGCCACCATTTAAAGTGCCACTACCAAACCTCAGATAAATTTCAGCTGTTCTAGTAGGATTTTACAGACATTTGTTTGTTTTCTAGCAGAAGCTTGAATGTTTGGCACATACTGTGAGCTCTTTGGAACTGGTCATAATTCCTTCCACCTTCACTAAGGCCTCAGTTCCATCCGAAGAAAAATAAGCACTGCCACCACCAAGCTTTTTTTTGTGGGTATGGTGTTCTTTTGGTGTGTTTGCAACACACATGCCATATGGAATTATGGCCAAAACATTTAACCTTGGTTTCATCCGACTACAACAAATTTTCCCACATGGGTTAGGAGAGAGTGTTAACGCAAAACCTTCAGGCGTCTACTAGAAAGCAAAGAAATGTCAGGAAAAGCACGCTAAAACAGCTGAAATTTATTTGGGGTTCAACAGAAGCACATTAAATGGTAGCTGTGTGTTGACTCCCATTTCACAAGTTTTTGAATGTGATTGATTAATTCTAAACACAGCCACATCCCAGTATGTAAATTTTGAAATTATTTTTCTTCATGGTGCGGTTTTATACCACAAAATAATGGCATTTGAACAAGGCCGTATAACTTCTTTATGACCAAAGTAGTTACAGTATGTATGGGAAAGCTAGCACTTACATGGGGATAAAAGATAACTCGAGGTTGTCAAACTCTCTGAAGATCTCGCTGTATCGCTTGATTTCACATTTCTGCGGCGCTTTGACGATGTCTGAAATGAAAAACCGAAACATTAAGGAGGAAAAAAAATGGAGTGGGACGAGTGATGTTTTTCATCTTCTGTTAGGTGTGAGATTACGCATTCTGTACATCCAGACACACAACTTCCTTCTGAATAGCAGAAATGGGCTCACTGGAGGTCAAACCACAACATTATTGCAGGGAAATGAAAAGCTGTAAAACCAACAAAGAGGTCATCAAATCATAACCTTGCATGTATTGGCTAAAATATGATTTAAACATTTAACTGGCGCGACAAACGAGGACGAGAGAGAGACGTCTGCTCATTGGCCAACCACATCCTGTTTGCAGTTGGTGCCCTGACACAGTTCTGCATTCACAATATACTGTAGTATATCTCTTTATCTTAAAAAAAAAAAGTGCAGAAGGTAGAGATCGAGCTCACCTCAGATTGCTCAACCCCCCACTAACTCACTTCATGTATTTAATATCTGTGTCATATATTTAGTCATTTTCATCACATGAAAACGTGCATTAAAAAAAAAAAAAAAAGGAAAAAAAAGCATAAGGTGAGGCAAGGGGGCACAAATTGTCAAATCAGGTGCGCAACTACAAATTCGCTGATTTTGGGAAAAAAAATGGCTCCAAATGAAAGCCAGACATGGAAGCCAAATATTGAACATTTCTCAAAACTGGACGACCGAGCGAAATGGGATCTATTGTATTTGCTAAAGCGAGATCAATGCCAGAGCTTTTCAAACCGGGGGCTCGACTTGTCAGGACTGGACTATTAAAATTCCTTTTTTTTTTTTTTTTGCATACCACTTATTGAATGACTATATAAATGTGTCTATGATGTCAGTGCCTCACCAGCCACCCACTGGTTTGTAGGTCCTCGATACGTTATTGCCTTATTAAGGAGCGCCACACTTATTTTCGACACACTGCTTTTTACACATTAGATGGGATAGCATAATAATTTTACCATTTGATTTTCTTTTTGCACAGGTAAAGGACTTCACCGAAAATGGGTGCCTCCAACCAAAATGGCTGATTTCCTGTTCAGTTGCAGGCATGGGGTACTTGAGACATTTTTTGTGCGCCCTGTTAAGATAGACACCTCAACCCAATTTTGTGTTTATCGGTGTAATTGGTGTCCAGGGTTAATTTTTCCAACTTCCCAGGGGGCGGTACTGAGTGAGTTTTGGGAAGTCTTGTCAGGGAGCCTTCAAATAAATCTATTTTCATTATAGCAGAAACATTTTAGACCATTGCTGTTCGGGTCACTCCGAACAGCTCAAAAGGAATAACTACAATGATTAAACAGCATTAACTCAGCCAAAATAGATTTTCAGGAAGTTAGTCCAGCTCTGACAAAGAGGATGTTGCCGAGCGCAGCGCAAAGAGAAGGCAGCAAAGTAAGACTATTTACCACACGGGTAAACATCCCACAACGTCATAATGAGCATTCGAATTGAAAAATAGTATCTTTCTACTCACCCGCGGCCTGAGGGGACTCACGACCCAACTCTTGATCCTCTTCCATCTTCTACACCTGTAGCAGTTTGATCTCGGACCTCAACGCCACGCGCACATCACATGACCGTCGTGGTCATGCCGCACGGGGGTGGGAAGCCTTCCCAAAAGGAATCGCAGGCACGCCGGTCCGAGACGGCCACTGACTGCATCTTCCTCTCGTTGCAAAAGGCGAGTTTGGCCTGCGGGTGTAATAGGAAGAGGAAGCGCAGCTCGAGGCCACACCTACGCGAAAGCACTTGCGTGTGAGATGAGGCGATACAAAATACGACATCTAGCGATCAGTCAGTATGCAAATTCAAGTTTTATTGCCGTCTCCGTGGCGGTGAATCGCTCAACACACATGCAGTGAAAGGTTGTCGAATTGAGTGTCTCGTGAACATGCGGATATTAACCCTTTCAGGGATAGCGGTCACTATAGTGGACATCTTATCATGTTATGAGGTTACATGGTTAATGATTATGATCTATAAGTGCGGCCTTTGTGTGTGAAATTGTAAGGTGGGCTGATTGCAAACTTTGGAGGGCTACAGACTGTATAAAGCCCACGAGCCAGAGTTTCCCCACCCCTGCACTCACATTGCTTTCTTAAACAGCAAAATCAAGTATGTAATATATTCAACTGTGAAAGAAAAAGAAAAATATGGACACAGCTTAGTTGAAAAAAAAATGTAAATAAAATAATAATTAAATTTTAGTAAACAAATTGTAAAAAAAATGTACTTAGCATTATTTAAAAAAAGAAAAGTTTCGACTCGGCATAGAAAAGAGAGTGAGAAAAATGTTCAGAAATAAAGAATAAGACAGTCAAAGAAATAACTCATCATAAAAAAAAGAAGAAATACACCAGTTTCGTTTTTTAAGAGAAACTGATTTAGGTTCGTCAAAGTCGCTATGTTAAAGAAATGAAGGTGCTCGTTACTGTTATAAAAAAGAAGAAAATTTGAATAATCTTAGTAAAAGGCATACTACTTAGAATTAAAAAAAATTACTTTAAATGACTCAAATAAATAAAAGAAGACTACTCATCTTGATTAATAAAAAAAAAGAGTAGAAAAATGTACTCCGCTAAGTTAAAAAAATAAAAATCTACTCATCTTCGTGAAAAAAAAAAGGACCGCAAAACTAAAAATAATTTCCTTAGTCAAAAAAATGAAGACGAAACGCATTCATCTAAATAAAAAATAAGCAAACATACTCATCTTAGTAAAAACAATATCGGGAAAAATGTACTTAGTTTCGCAGAAAATAAAGACAAATGAGCAATCAAAGAAAGAAAATACAAATTAAGAAAGTGTATTATTCCAAGTAAAAAAAAAAAAAGTTAAAAATAAAGAAAAATGTGCTCATCAAAAAAAAAATTGAGCAAAAATGTAATCATGTTAGCAGAAATAAATGTACTCAACTTAGTCCAAAAAAAAAAGGATTCTACTGATCTTAGTGAAAAATAAGATCAGGTCAGTATTAAAAAAACAAAACCAAAAACAAAACAAAACCCATGTCCTTCGCTTATGTAAAAAAAAATAAAAAGTAGCTAGTCATTCTGGCCACAGAGTTATTGTGTCACTTTCAATAAACTAACTTTGCAAATGTCCAACAGGATTTCTCAGCATCTCATTGGCAGTCCACACGCTGCTCTTCTTGGTGGATAATTACACACACGCGCCTCAAGTGACGTCAAAACTCCACAGACGGACTTAAAGTGCATGTTTGTTCTGCGAGGATCAAGTCATGTCGCGAGTGAAAGCTATTTTCTTTGTCTTGTCATGGCTTCCCAGTGGTTAAAGTCACCCCAAAAATGGGGGTTGCATCTCCAATGCAATACATAGTGTCATTATAAAGTCCTTAACGTGCTGCTTCAACCCGAGTAAAGAAACGGAATAAGTCGAAAAAAAGTGACATCCCGTCTTATTTCAAGAGCCTTCAATCAAGCCGCCACGGATAAATTACATTTCTATGTGTGTGTGTGTGTGTATGTGTGTGTGTGTGTGTGTTGGACATGCATCTGTAAATACTTTGCTGGTAAAGCGATGAGGCGTGGGCGGGCGGTTTGTCTCGTCGGCAGCCGCCCGCCCAAGCTGATGTGGCGACGTGGAAATTGCATAAGTGGCATTGGAGAACACCAAAGGGCATGTTGTGGACCGATGAGATACGACGTCAGGCGTCAGTTTCTTTCTTGACAGCGTCTCAAAGAATTGAGACGCTGGATTGAATGATATTATTCGGAAAATTTTGGTGAGGGGGAAGGGGGTGGGGGAGCTGCTACGATACTTTCTGAAGGAATGTTTCTGTTTGGCCACGCCAGAGAGGAAGACAAGCAGAGGTGTGAACCCGTTTACTAGACTGAATTCCTGATTCACAGTGTAAACGTCACCTTAGGACAACCGACGAGATAGAAAGCTTCTTTTCTGTATGACAGACACACGCTGGGTACTGCAAATGCCATCCCGTGTGGCAAGTCTAGTGCCTTTTCCATGAGCATGTCAGAACACAATTTTTTTTTTTTTTGACTGTGATGCCAAAGCATAAAGTGTCAAATGACAAAACTTTTTAAATTTTTTTTTTTTTTGGGAGCGAGTTTGTCTTACAGCTCATCCCGTGCCGTGCTGTCCAACGGCGACTGCAACACGTCCGAGTTCTGAGCTTCGGTGCTGAGCTGCCCCTGCTCGTGAGTTTTACCCGAGCGTCCTCGGTCCCAGTCCGTGCGGATCTTGTCGTTGTCCCACACGGTGGACGTTTCCGTGTCGCTGATGTATCCCGAGTCGCCTGTGTAATGGGTGGGGTACACCAGGAGGGGCTCCGCCGAGAAGGCTTTCAGGTCGCGCGTTTCGAACTGCTCCATGTAGTCGGTCCTGGAATGGGGGGGGTGTGGGGGTCCAATTTGAACAAATAAGCACAAAATCTATCCTCTGCCAGTTGTTCACCCGCAGTAATATTTGTGCAGCGCTAATGGAACCGACAAACTAAACGGTGTTCGAAAACAGTTGTTTGTTTACATTCAAACGTGAATGATGTCATCCAAGTTATTACAGTCTTCCATCTTGGTCCTTGCTTCATCAACGAATGAATGAGCGAAATGAAAGTTGATTTTGATGTCAGTGAGCCAACTGAAAAATTTGGCAAAGGGATCACGTCTGTGTAAAAGTGTAAAAAAACTCACTTACACTGGATGTTTATTGTACATGATGGGGAGAAACTCGTCCACCGGCAGCACCCGCTCTAAAGGCTCAGCTCTTAACAGCTTCTCGGCTCCCTGCAAGGATATCATGTAACCCAGAGTCCAATAGGAATAGTCGGCTTCCACCAGGTTATGGATGTTGGGCACCGCTTTCTCCGAGTGGTCCACTTGCATTCTCTTGCGGCCGATGTAGCTAGCAAAACAAGAGCGAGAGTCGGAATCCGGGCACATATGTCATCGAATGAGTTTACACAAAATTGCTGATTTATGATTAGAAGTCTTTGGGGGTCGGCGAGGGGTAAAAAAATGTGATCACGCTCACATGAGATCCCAGTCGAGTCCCTCGTCCTCGATTTCATTCATCAGATACATGAGACGGCGCTTGAAAAAGACCTCGAAGCGCAGGTCGTCTTCGATCACCAGAGAGGTGAGCAGGCCGCGCTCGACGATCTGACCACAATTTCAGAAATCGCAATCAGAATGTCCACGGATCACGTTGATAATGATCATATCACGGGTGATGGAGGTCATGGCTTGCTGACCTCATTCCAGATGTTGTAGTGCGAAAGGAAGCATCCCAGCTCTCCTTTGGTCAGCGGGCGGCCGTGATAGGGGTCGCTGTACCCGGGAAGCATGTGGATGCCCATCGCCTGAACGTCACTGATATTCAAAGCCCTTCGAGCAGACAAAGGGGGGAACTAAATTGATTTTTCGTGACTTAGTTTTTGTTAATTGTAATAAACTGTTTCTGGCCAATCCTGCATGTACTGCAGAAAAACAGACACCACCGGGTCACGAATTTAAACTCACTTTCCGTCGACAGCCTCAGTGACCTTGCAGTCAATCTCCTGCTCGTGGAGAGCTCTCAGCATGCGCTCCCTGCGGTCAGTGCGCCTCCGGAGGTTGATCATGAAGACCTTGCCGTACAAAAAAACACTCCTTGCAATTGCACATTCCGAACCACAACCGCTAATAAAGGAGTTCGGGAGTAAACGCTATTAAGGTTTACAGGTACTGCTACATGGATGCTAGTTTTATTCGCCCGCCTATGGCATTTTGGATTGCGTGTTTGCATTAAGCTAGCAGACTTTCACAATCCTCTTCGTTCGAGGTACCACTCTAATTGAGCAGGGAAGCATGCTGAGGGACAAAATTGTCTTCGCTTACCTCATCGAAGCCCAATTTATCCGGGTGTTTAGAGGGAGCAGGAATATACTTGGACGGCAATACCGGGGGATGTCGTACTACAAAGACAGCCAGTGCTCCTGTTAGTTGTCCGTTTAGCGCAGCGAGCGTAGCAGACTTGGTACTACTCACTATTCACTTCCAGCAGGCAATGCATAAAGCTCTCGGCTTCGTCTTGCAAGGTATTGTGGGCGCGCAGCGGCACGGGGATGTAGCCGTATATCTCTCGGTTGCACACGAACATCTGCACGTCTGTTTGAGGGCAGAGAATGACACAGTTAGCGTAAAACAATGAAAGCAAAGTGCACAAACCGTAAGAAGCACACTTTGGATATTTTTAACTTGGCTCATCTCTGTGCGCTTGGGAAAAAAAGACATTTAATTATCCATCCGAAGTGAGTGTGTGAACGTCACAATTGAAAAAAAGTTTAGGGAAAAAAATTGGGCATTTTGTGTACTTGGCCTTCACCTGCCATCCGAGCTGAGTAGGCGAAGACGATGATGTCATCGAAGGCCCAGTTGTACTCAGGGTGCGGCGGATGAAAGGCCAGCTGCCTGGACGCCTCCTTCCGCAGGTCTATCAGGAAGGTGGAGTGCACCATTGGCACCGCAAAACAGCCCTTTCGCACACGCTTCCTCATAGGGATGTAGGCCGGGGTGCGCTTGTAGTAGCCCTGACGAAGAAAAACGGGGGATCAGCCCATGAACGCTCGTCATTGTTGTCAGCGTCCAAAAGAAGAACGTGGCGAGAACCTGGCTGGTCATCCCACACCAGAAGTTGGAATAAGCCGCCCGGGAATCCAGCATTGGGGCGATGACTGTCTTATTCTCGCTTATGAGATCCCAGAGGACGTTTGGGTTGGTGAGTAGGTTGTCACAGTCCATCAGCTGCACAAGAATTGAACAGTTTGTGCGTCAAATTTCGGAGTGCAGTTTACCTGCTGGTGTATGTGTGTGTGCTACGGCCACCAGAGGGCAGTATAATACATATTGCACAGATAGACTATATCTATATCTAGATCCATATCTCTCTCTCTCTCTCTCGCTCTCTGCTCACAACTGTGGAATTTGTGGGAAAAAAAATTTGACATCAAATTAATTTATGGAGGTATGAACAGTTTAGGTATTTTACGGCAAAAATAATGTTAAATAATAGACAACAAATGAGGGCTAAACAGCCTAAAATTACAGCACACAGTCTTTTCCGTACCAGAGGCCAAAGTCTCTTGACATCCGCAGCGCAACAAACACGCCAAAGCTTCTGGATGTTACATGTGGCTAAATTACACCCCAAGCTCAAAAGCTGCAGTGAGCAGGCAGGGCTTGGGAGTACAAATAGAAACATGCAGAGGTTCATCTTTGTGCCACTGCGAGGCAACATCGAAGATGAACCACACCAGAATCGAAAGGCGGCAGACAAATATGACAGCGTCCAATTCCAATTTCCAGCGCCAAAAATGTCCCTGTACTTAGCCGTTGACTATGATTGGACTACAAAGATATACCACCGTGGAGACTTTGATCTTTGCATGACATGGAAGATGTTTTTTTGACTGGTTTAGTCCTACTTGGCTGCTTTTCTGACTGCCAAGCAAGAGGAGAGATCGCGTTGTATGTGGCATACAGCGTGGGATTGTGAATCCCTGCGCATGAACAAGCATGCTGTGGCCTTTTTTTCTTTCTTTCTTTTTTTTTTAAACAATCCATTTCTAGTTGTTGTATTTCTTTATACTGCACAAGGTGCCAAGAAACGACCGCATTGGACGAATTGTATGAGTCCGCCTTTATTAAATCGACATACCATGAAGTAGTCAGCCCACATCTCACGGGCAGACTCCAGTGCAACTTGCCGCAGCTTCATGACGTGGTCGTAACGGGGGTCCGGCCACTGTTTGGGACTCTCTTCGTCCTCGTAGTGACTGCAACAGACATCCGGACCTCGACTTCAAACTCCTCAATGTCGACAACTTCAGCAAGCACTTAATACAAATCAACCAACCTGGGCTCCTCTTTTGGCCTCCACTCCACATAATGGTAAAGATTCTGCACCTTAACTAGCCAGTCACGCAAGATGGCCGTGGTGTTGTCCTCGTTATGATCGGTCGCCACCCTTTCAAAATGTAACGATAAACAAAATCTAAAAGGTTACAAAAAGCAGAAAAAAAGACATCTCTAGAAGCTGGGTAATGGGATCACATTGTGTGCAAGCTGTGGGAATGAGGGCAAGTGTTAACGATACAAAACAAAAAGCTCAACATCTACACATTTGAATGTGATGGGCAGTTGCAGGAGTTGCATCATCGTGATTGCCAGTAAGCATGGGCCAGTTAGTCTTGGTTTCAAAACCACAAAACTTTCTATGGTGCTACAGTATACAAACTGTGTTTTTTTTATAGTCATCAGTGACCCAACTTCTCCGCAGCTTAGCTTAGCAGACAAAGGACGCTACATTTACGAGAGTTCCACCATTCACTTCTTGACAACTTTGAGGTCACATTAAAATACTGTATTACTGCTAGCCCTAACCGGCTAACTAGTACGGCTAACATCAGTTTGTTTACGTCACAAAGCTGATGAGCACATTAGCAGCTCCTCGTTTTCTGAGAAATACATAATTTCACTGTTGAACTCCATTTGGAATCTATTTAAAAAGTAAAATCCAATACTTTCAAAATAATACATTTTAAAGCTGTATTTGTAACACAGTGAGGCCATGATAATTTGGCTCATGGTTAGCATACCAACATGATCTGATTAAGTTTCAGGCCTCAGAGCCAATCGAGAAAAGTAACGATAAATTCATTGCTTTTTCCAAATGCAACATTACGGTAATGAAATAGTTTCCATGAAATCAATCCCTATAAAATGGCGACTCCTCAAGAAAAGGAACTATGTCTGTGGATCGCGGCTTATTGAAAAAGAATTAAGGCAAAATAATTGCGTTCTTACTCTGAAGAGTCCACTAGCAGATGTGCACATGGTTAACTTGACTTTCACATTAGCTCATTTACTCACTTCAACACCCACGGAAAGAAGAGGGGGGTTCAAACTGGTTGAGCTCGACCACCCCTCACTAAAGAAAAAGAACAAATATGCCCCGCGTGAGGCTCGAACTCACAACCTTCAGATGATGAGACTGACGCGCTGCCTGCTGCGCGCCAACAAGGTTCCGCTTTTCATTACACTATATTGTCAAGTAGCGGTACCGCAGACTCCTGTGGGCGAAAGGCCTTACAAATACCCATCCATCCATCCATTTTCCGAACCGCTTAATCCTCACTAGGGTCGCGGGGGGTGCTGGAGCCTAACCCAGCCGTCTTCGGGCAGTAGGCAGGTGACACCCTGAACCGGTTGCCAGCCAATCGCAGGGCACACAGAGACGAACAACCATGTGCGTACACACTCACACCTAGGGACAATTTAGTACGTTCAATCAGCCTGACATGCATGTTTTTGGAACGTGGGAGGAAACCGGAGCACCCGGAGAAAACCCACGCAGGCCCGGGGAGAACATGCAAACTCCACACAGGGAGGCCGGAGCTGGAATTGAACCTGGTACCTCTGCACTGTGAAGTCGACGTGCTAACCACTGGACTACCGGGCCGCCCTTACAAATACCCCCCCCCCCCAAAAAAAAGACAACAAAAAAAGGCCAGTCAGTTTTTGAAGGCAATGTAGACGCACGAAAGCATCAGTGACTGCTTGTCTTTTTACATTAACATAGTTTGCTACTCACTCTATAAATGTAAAATCTTGGGGGGGGGGGTGCTGGACTCAGCATTTTCAAATTTTTACTTGCTGGGAATTTTTTATTTTTTATTTTTTTTTAAAGATTTCCAATCATTCAACATTCACAAAAAAACATGTTTACGCATGATAGCATCGGAGCAAACGTTTGGCTCTCAGCATTCTCCAAAATAGCAGTTACTTCCTCGCTGCCTGTGGATGAATGCCAGAATTCTTGATGCGTGAATGTCGGCAAACACACTTTTCATGCTTATTCATTCATTTGCAATATGCTAATGCAGGAATGTTTCTGTGTGAACATCCTGACTCTTAGCGTTAAAATGAACTTGTGAACCTACGATAGCATTCATGTGAATACATGTCTGATCAAAAGGCAACGACGTGGGGTACCTCATGGGGCAGTCATTGGACCCATTTTGTTCACTCTGTTTATATTACCCTTGGGTCAATTGTGAGTGATTTAATGTTATTTTGGCAGACTTATTTACAAGTAACGGCATGATCAAACGATTCCAAGTTCCCTCCGAGCCATTAGTTTTTCTCTGTTGCTAAAAATGAACAAAGTCAGGGCTTTCTTTTGTAAGCATAAAAGATACATCTTTTCCAGGTGCGGTCTAACCAGCAGCAAAATCTCCGCTTTTACTTATTTGGTAGGCTGCAATGTCAGCACTTCCAAATAGGGGCACGCTGGCAACCGGGGTGTCATCGTCATCTTCCTGTTGCCGTGCAACGATTTCACACTGAGCAAGTGCAGTGTGAATAGGGCTTAAGCCCCCCCCACCTTCCGACATGGTCACAATTCTTGAAACTCTTTCTGACAGGAGACTCTGCCAGACATTCCCAGCAGAATCCCTTTGATATGTTTTGAGTCTACCAGGTCGCTCCAGCTCCACTGGAACCAACACGGGTGAGAACTACGCCAACTCTCTTCACGCGAGAGTCCAAAACATGTGGCCGCAAGTCCAATGGCACGAGCACTAAGTCGATTATCCAATTGTGGAGTGCGGTGTCCTGGTACCAAGTGCTGCAATGATGGACAATCAATGACAAGCACATAAATCCAACACCGCTCGGGTTCGGGTCAAATGACCCTTCTGAGTCTCACTGTCATTTCCCACATGAGCACTTATGTCCTCCCTCAGTAGTTCCACAAATAGCGGTAAGCTACTAAAAAGCAAAAGCGACGTGGGTCTTAATCAGCATGAACCTGCTTTTATTTGGACTTTACAGCATTAAACAAGGCAGCGTCAACACACTCAATAGCTCCGAGTTGTGTTATGGGCCAATTTTATCTTCGTATGGACTACATCCAGACAGTCCGGAATGGGACACATTTCTCAGGCGTGTGAGAACACTGCAGCAGCTCCCTGTTAAGCCATCGCTCGTCTACAAGTCCTCAAACATGACATGCAATCTCTCTGCTCCAATAAATGTTTGTCCAAAGCCTGTTGGTGGTACATTCACAAGTCGCTTTCATTTTTTTGGGCCTTGCGTCTTGCGTATAAAGCTTCAAATGTAGACACAGTATCCATTGCTGATGGCTTGCTTACAAAAAAAAAAAAAAAAAAAAGGTCTCCCACATGTGCATGTGTTTACAACACAGCACAGCTGTATGGATAAAACTGTCATCGCTTGAGGGCAGTTTTGGATGGCCACCAAAATTGGAGGGGAGGGGGCAATAGCTTGGCCCGCATGAATGGAGCCACATAAGGTGAAACTGGTGTGTGACAAGCATACCTCCTCGGGGTTTTCGTGCGGGTGGGCTGTTGCGGCATGTTGTTAAACTCAAAAACTTGTACCGCCCCTCACTTTTGCTTGAGAGAGAACTGAGAGTTACATACAAATTGCGTGTAAATAAGTGTGTTAAAGACCCCGTAAAGTGAATTCAAAGATGTATTTAGAAATACATTATACAAGTTTGAAAGCAATTCCTGGAAAAAAAAACATGCAAAGACTTAACAATGTCGTACTGAATTGTTCAGCTATAGCGCTCGAGCATTTTGCACCATTTCAGTTTTCCAGATTTTTTTAAGCATGGCAAAAACAGTGCCTGAGTTGAGTATTTTGTCGTCTGGAACGCCCCCGTTTTGTTATTTTAGGGAAAGTCAAGTCAAAAATGTGTTTTAAAAATATGTTCCAAGCATCTCAGCAGTCTAAACGTGGTATTCTGATTAATATGTGTTTGTGAAATATCAATTGAGCAGAAAAGTCCACCTGTTTTTACTCATCTCAGGGGGCTGCCATTTTGCACTGTGATGTCATTTTCAGTCGGCAGCAAGTGGCGGTACGAAGCAAAGGAGCTGGAATTGAATCCTGCACCTCTGCACTCTGAGGCAGACATGCTCACCGGTCGCCCTGATTTGCAACACTCAAACAAAAATATTTTCACGTATGATAACACTTGTTTTTTTGGGGGGTGGGGGGGGGGGGGTTGGCTCCGAAAGGATTTTTCCACAGAATGAGTGGTACATTGGGGAATTGTTTTGTGTTAAGATTGCACTCATGATACCGGAGACAAATTCCTTGTGTGTTCTACATACTTGGCCAATAAAGATGATTCTGATTCTGATTCTGATTCTGATGATAAAACAGTTACAAGACATGATGGCATGAGTGTGAATGCTCATCTCTCAGCATTCACAAGAGTGCAAGCAAACTGGAGGATGTTTGCGACTATATTGTATGATCTGTTTAGTTAACGCGCTACTCCTTATCCTGCGATGACAGGACATGGCTGTGCATCACTGGACACCCAAAACCCCAACCCCACCCCCCTCGTTCGCCTCCACGTATACAGACCAATGTACATCATACTCCCTACATACACACGTGGTGCACAGGAGCACAACTTGATGCAGAATTTTTACAGCCGCTCATGAACATCATACCTTCCACCAAAGCATGCATTTATGAAAATATTTATGTTGGGACAAACTGCCAACACTTTATAGAAGTGAGGGCGGGGGGGGGGGTTCTCTCTCACCACACGGCAATGCGTTCTTTGGGGTAGTCGAGGCGCTCCACGGAGCCCAGCACGTAGGGCAAGGAGTGCTCCGAGTTGCGGCAGATGAGGGCGAGCACGACCCGGGGAGCCAGAAGAGGTGATTCGGGGCTCCAGCGCTCCTCGGCGAAGTAGCCCAGGGAGGGCGTGCAGAAGCCGCAAAGCAGACACAGCAGAGTCAAGACGACGCCGTGGCTCATGGCGATTCCTCGGATGGAATTCGTCTGCATAAATAAATGTGAGTGGTGGACGGTGGTGCACACAATGCTATCCGCCTCGGTTGGGTGCAATCTTGTAAACCGGGAGAAAAAAAGATATTGTGCTGTTGTAGCGGAGCTGCAAAGTTGGGCTTTAAAGGGGAGGACGGCGTCATGTTAAAGGGAGGGAGGAGAGAACTTCGCCACTGTGGGAAATCAACCATTCATCGCAATCAATATGAGCAACTTAAAAGGAATCCATAAGGTAGTCCAACACATAGTGTCTTTTGCAAATTTGTTTCGTTCCAATTTTTCTTAACTATCTGAGGGGAAAACAATTTTGACAGGTATTATAAGCACAGTTTTCACCAATGCCATGTTTAATGTAAATTAAGCAACAGTACAGATACACCCACAAGTCACTTTTAATTTAAAATGTGTGAATTCCTTGTCAGGTATCTGTTGGACAGACGTGAGGCCATCGGTGTTGCCGGTAACACGTTACTCAATAATGGCTGTTACTATGAGTAACTAGTAATGTAACACATTATTAATATAGTAGTAGGAGGAAAGTTACTCTTCAACAACTTAACACATTATTAATGAGTGTTGGCAAAATGCATCTATTTTCAGGAAAGGTGAAAGCAATAGACAATCGAACAAACTACTGTTCATTATGGAAAATAAGAGTATTAAAGAGAAACGATTTACATCTTCCAACGGTGAAGCATTATGGGATGATGTCATCTATGCCTCATCACCGGGAGGAGTGACGTCACGTATTTGCCAAGTCACGTTTGAAGCACTCTGCCATCTCACGTGATGCACACCGAGAAAGAAAGTCACTATGCTGAGTTTGCAACAATAAAAATGAAAAAAATTAATGTTTGCTGTACACTCCGTACTGTAGACAAAGTGTTATCTAGCTTTAAAAATAATGACATCAGCTTCTTCTCTCCTTCTCTATTTGGTCTAGAGAAATAAATCACTGGGAATGAAAAAAAGGATTCCAGCTTCTTTGTCATCGGAAAGCGTTAAAGTTTGGCCCCAGAACCGAGCCTCTCCACCTTCATCGTTAAAGCAGCGGCGGCGGGCTCGTCGATGAGCCACAACAGCTCCCCGTTAGTCGGATGGACGCGGGCTGCCGGAAACGGCGGACCCTCTCGTCCCTCCAGAACCTCCTGCAGGGAAATAATCAATACAGCGCCACATCAACCCCACAGTAATCGAATACAATGGTAAATTGATTTATAATCGCTTTGTTGATTTTTTTTTTTTTTTGCTTTGTGCTACAGATACACCGGCACTCAAGTAAAGAGAAAAAAAAAATGCAACTGAAATACGGTAATGCCCTGGCATGTGAGCAAGGAGAGCCATAATCGCCATTGTACATTCAGCCGTTTATTGGACGGGATAAGGCGTCAAACACTCAAATGCGACCTGAAGACACACCATTTTGGTCACGGAAGGAATTATGCAAGTATGTTTTTGAGAGCACCGTAGTATGTCTATTGTTTTACCTTCAAAACAGGTGCTTTGCTGCCCCCGGTGGACACAAAAGTAGCGCAGCGGGCAGCGTTCACAACTGGAAACGTCATGGTCACACGTTCTGGCGGTGGCTTGGGAGAATCGCTGATGGGAGCCACGATCTTCTGGCTCTCCTGGTCACGGGGTGCGAGCAAAAACAGGTAAACCATATACACAAGCATGAATGATAATACAATGAGTAACACAATGCACAGATGGGACAAGTTTGCAATCTTATAAATAATAAAAGTTTTATCAATCAAGGATAAATTCTCTTTATACTTAGATAACAGTTAAGAATGTAAATAAGTAACTCATATCCGTACACATAATGTTATATGATGGAGATAGTATAAGGATCTGTATTGTGCATGTCTGGATGTGGAGCAGACTGCTATTTTTTTTTTTTTAAGTGATAAACATAGAGCGCAGCCCTCACCTCTAAAAGAGGGTGTTCAGGGAAGAGGGAGCATGTGTGTCCATCTGGCCCCATGCCCAGCAGGAGCAGGTCAAACACGGGAATGTCGTCATCGGGAAAAGCCTGTGCAAGATTGGATATAACACACAAAACCGTAAAAAAAAAAATCATTCAGCAAAGTCGTACCACATATATTTTTTTGAAAGGATGATGAACCTTTCTCAGTTTGCCAGAGTAATCCTCAGCACACTCGCTCACTCCGAGTGAGAAGTCAATGGCCAAGATTGCGTCATCTGGGATGTTGATTTTTGAAAATAAATGACTCTAGGGACAAAAAAAAAAGTGAGATTTTTACCCCGGATACAATCAAGCAAATACATATCTTACCTTGTAGAGGCCATAGGTGCTGTCAGGGTTGTCAAATGGCACCACTCTCTCATCGCAGAAGCCCACCACCCACTTGCTGCAGTCCAGGCCTGGCACAGCAAGCAGTTCCTTGGCAAGCATGGTCACCAGACTCCCTCCAGAGAGTCCCAGGGTGAACCTGCCCCGGGAGTTGACCGCTTGCTTAGCCCGAGAGGTCACCAAGTGGGCCAGTGCCGGGCCAAGTTCTACCGAGGTGGGGAACACCACCACTCTCCTGCCTGCCATATTGTCTGTGTAAAGGCAAAGGGGAATTTGAGCAATGCTTTTTGTGAGCAATCGTTGTTTGTCAAGACCTCATGATGACATTTCATTGGAACAAAGGCCAGCTTGCGCATTTTTTTTCTTTCTACAGCACACTTCATGCGCAAGGCAAATCAATGCATTTCACACGATCAAAAGCACAACAAAACAGAATTACATGGTGAACAGGTGTGCTGCATTAACTCACGTTAAGTTAGACTGTAAATACGTTTCCAAATTAATTCAATTTTTACAGAAAGCGATATGGACAATTCCATTCTTAAGAACCACGAACACAAACTGAAACAACAACATTGTCTAGTGTTAAAACAGCCTGTTCTGTACTTACTCTATACAGTATCCGCAATCGTAAACGCTAAGGATTTTCAGTCGGCGACGGTAAAAATCACTTCCTAGGACGACTTTCCAGCCAATCACGGGTCGGTTTTAGACCGCGGTGCATTATGGCCATTGTTGTCTCTAATTAAAACAAGACAAAACATATCTCAGCAAAGTATTTAAAAAGACAACATATTAAACATTCCAGAAAAAGTTGTCGTATGTGACTTTATTTACTGTGGGTGAATAGTAAGAGTGTACGAAGAGGATTTTCGTTTTAGGTACCTAAATCCCGGAACAAATTTCAGTAGCCAATCATATTCTACGTTTACATCGCGATGCATTGTGGAAAATAGTGTCTCCGATCCAGACACCCAGCTAAAACTCGTCTTTAGTCTGGTATTAAGAAATGCAACTCATGAAATTGCAGAGAAATAGTATTAAACGTGTAAATTGCGTGTGTGAGTACAAAGACAGCATGAAAAATATTTTTCGATTGCTAAACCTTCAGTAACCAATCGCATTTTATTAGACCACAGTTTTTATGGTATGCGCGTTGTTTTTTCTTGTCAGGTCACTGAAATAAATGTTATTTTTGAACTCGGGGTTTAATGTAAAACAAAGACTTGAAATTGTGTGTGATTTTCCCCAAATTATTCATTTTGACCAAATCTGCTCTGGCCGCAAGGGGACAGCCGTACTTCTGGTCTTGGTGTAGCCTGGTGAACTTTTGGGGGGGCAAAGAAGAAGAAACAAAGGGGTGACTTGTGTTGTTTCCATCCGTACGACTTCTCTCGCGTTGAAGTCCTTAATTCAAACAATATGACGGCTTTCTGCTTCCAGACACAGCTCGTGTCCATCATGGACGCGTTGTGCAACGCGGCCGTGACAGAAATCGGCAAGCTGGTGGAGATTGAGTCGAAAATGCTGAAAATCGAGATCACACGCGGCCGTAACGAAATCGCATCTCTCACCGAGAAGCTGAATCTGATGGAGACTTTGCTCCACATGGCGCAGCGGGGCAGGCCGCAGGACGCCAGGGAAGGCTTGGAAACCGCCGCGCTGGAGCCTGATAGGACAAGACCTGTCTTCAAAAGGTAAGCTTGTTTTTCTTCCATTTTAGTATTCCCTGAGTCGACATGCAGGCTGGAGATACCAGGGAAGTGTAATCATGGCCGCACAAGGTACTGACTCTAAAACGGTTGCGCTCTAGTGAGTTGACATGGGAGAACATCAGCTCCTCACCCGAGACGAGCACATCAGTGCAAGATGAGCAGCATCCCGCAGTTGAGGTTTGTGTTTCCAGTGGGTACCGTGCTGTATTGTGCAATAGGATAATTGCACTATTTCCCTAATTAGACGCTTCAGTTACCAACTGAGCATCCTGAGCCGGTGGTAAAAGAGGAGCCGACGGAGGTGGACAACAGAGAAAGCGAACAAGAAAGATCAAGTGAAAGCAGTGAGTTTGGAACCGTTTCTTGTATTTAAGGCTGCTATATTCATGTAAGCGTTTTGACTGTCAGATTCTGTAAATTGAACCCAGATCTGATCCAGAACGTGCCTTTGTAAGCAAAAATTCCTGGGACGTCAGGTGTAAATGTGTCTAAGCAAGTGGAGGGTTAGCTACAGTACTTTGTAGCTAATAATATGTTTTCCTTTTTTTAATTTAACCACTTTCAATACGTTTATCCTGCCAACAGACACCCAGAAAACTCCGGATGTGAGCCAGCACCACAAACCCGTCTCGGAACGCCATCTTCCTGTGTACCTCGACTGCTTCGTTAGCCTCAATGCGCCCCCTTGCATCACTACGCCCAACAGGAGGGAAGCGCAGTGCAACCCCCTGCAGACACCTCTGCACGTAAGCCACGAGGCCGGCAAAAGTTTGCCTGCTAACGCAACAGCCCAAAGCTCGCCTAGGAGCACCAAGATACACCACCTGAGGACCGCCGCCTGTGCCAAGCAGATCGTTTGCTTGCAGTGCGGGAAGAGCTACCGCTGCTACAGCCAGCTTGAAATCCACCAGAGGAGTCACACGGGAGAAAAGCCTTTCCGATGCGCGCTGTGCGGGAAACGCTATGCCCAACAGGGCCACTTGTACACGCACCAGCGCACACACACCGGGGAGAAGCCTTACCGCTGTCACATTTGCGGTAAGGGCTTCATCCAGAAGTGCACCCTGGACATGCACAAGCGCACACACACGGGAGAAAAGCCCTTTGTGTGCGCACAGTGCGGGAAGGGCTTCACAAAGAACTGTAATTTGAAAAAGCACCTCTTGGTGCACCTCGAGTCCGATATGCAACTTTGCGGTGATAGCGCGGTCACGCTAAGTGAGCCGTTCTCAAATAAAACCTCATCCAACATTGTGGCCAGTCACACGTAACTTGCTCAGCTACTTGTCCAAAATAGGAACACTATCGAAGTTAAAATGAGGGCTACAACTAATGCTTAATTTAATAATTATAAAATATAAATTTTATTGACCTTATTGACCTTATCCATATTTGTATTTATACTGCACTTAATTGAACTGTGTTTTTCTTTTCTCTTAAACTTTTTCTCTTCTTTCTACCTACAATCTTGCTGCTGAAGGCTGTAAATTTCCCCAGTGTGGGACAAATAAAGGATTATTATCTTATCTTATCTTAAATAAATAAAATTCAAACCTGATACTGCAGAGAACGCATGATTATAAATTATGATTCAGTTCCTGGTACGGTCCGTAACCTGTCAGAAAATTGGCAAAAACTAGGGCCTGACCGAAATCAATTTTTTTTTTAGGTTGATTATGACATTTGGAAGAATAAAATTCTGATAACTGATTGATGAATAAGTTATCAGAATTTTATTCTCTGATTATTTAAAAAAAATACATATTGAGTGAAAAACATGGGGGCTGTCTTACTGCTTAACACAGTAGAGATGTATTTGTGGAGCTTTCCAACAGAGTGATAAATTTAAAAACAGCAAAAATGTTGATTGTTGTTTTCTGAAGCAAAAGCAGTTTTCAAATGTTTGGTTTGGAAAGAAAACCAAATAGAACACAAAGATGGTCAGTCAAATTTCACGAAGAAGAATATTTACTGTTGAGAGATTGAAATGAGCAGTTTTAAACTAAACTAGGTGTCGAAATTATCAAAATATGTATCGATCAACTTGATCATACATTAGTTGTCTATAAATCATGGCACCTCTAATTGAAATTGTTCCGTTCCTTTTATTGGTAATGTGTTGACTCCAAAGCAGACCTTGGCCACAGTCTTGATAAAATGAAAATACAGTAGTGCCTTGACTTAAGAGTTCAATTCATTCAGTGACCATGCTTGGAACTCAAAATATCCTTCCTCAATGAATAAGAAGCTTTATTAGTCCCACAGTGGAGGAAATGGCAAATGCCAATAATCCGTTCCAGTGCCAAATTGTCCTCCTTCTGGTGTGTGAAGAATTTCACAACTAAATGATTCACTAAGCTGCAGTATTATTAGACATTTTTGTAGAGGATAAAGAATATATGCCAGAGTATTGCTATTTTCTTTCTCGGCCTTTAAATATTTGTTGTGTAGAGCTACAATTACTGCTAGATAATAGTTTTATTAGCCTGTCCGTGGCGTTATGCATTGTGCTTTAGTTAGCATTAAGATAGCAGACCTTTGTAAATTATGTAGTTTGATTAAATACACAAATGTGTAATTCTCTTTTTTTGTATGTTTAAGTGGCAATTAACAGCTTCAAGAAAGACTGTTTTGTTTTTTTTAAGAATTGTTCATAAACTGCTACTTCTCGTCCTCAACTCAAGACAAAATTCTAAAAACAATATCGGAACATTTCACATGTTGAAAATTGATGCATGCTTTTGCTATATTTTTGGTGTGTGTGCGTGTGTGTGGACACTGATGAGTGACACATCATATTATTGTAATGGCGGCACGGTGGACGACTGGTTAGCACGTCTGCCTCACAATGCAGAGGTGCAGTGTTCGATTATGGTTCCAGCCTTCCTGTGTGGAGTTTGCATGTTCTCCCTGTGCCTGCGTGGGTTTTCTCTGGGTACTCCAGTTCCCTCCCACATTCCCAAAACATGCGTGGCAGGTTAATGGAACACTTTAAATTGTTCTTACGTGTGATTGTGAGCGTGAATGGTTGTTCATCGATGTGTGCCCTGCAATTGGCTGGCAACCAGCTCAGGGTGTCCCCTGCCTGTTGCTCAAAGACAGCTGGGATAGGCTCCTGCATACATACCCTTGTGAGGATAAACGGATGAGAAAATGGATGGATGGATGTTATTGTACCGGTAATTTTGATGACTGATTACTATTTTGATTTCCATATTTATTTCATAATTATAACAGTTGCATCTTGTTGTAAGAATCTCTCTCTCTCTAATTTCTGATGAATAATAGGAATACTTGGTTACTTTATGCCATTTGGAAATCAAAGACATCTGACTGCGCATTCTTATGTCACATAAAATAAATGACGTCTTTGATCCACTGGTGACACTTTGATTCGCTCCTCTTTCATCTGTAACTGCTTCAGTCAACAAAGTATGAAGGAAAGTGGTTAAGAGTGCACGATTGTGTCTCATGTGTTGTTTTGTATTATTTTGGCATTTTTTTTGTGAACTTTTCTTTTAATGGCGGTGCGAACACCCGCAGCGGCTCCTCTTGTTTTGTGTTGCGAGGGAAGAAATTTCATCTGTGCTGTATGTTTCACATACAGTACATTTGACAATAAAGTTTAATCCAATCCAATCCAAATTTGGATTGCAATTGTAGAACAAACAAGATTAAAATACACAAAAATGAACTGGCAAGTTTTGAGAATAACTAGAGTATGAACTAAATGGTTGTTTCAAGACCGTTATAATTGTTATATACAACAACGACAAATGAATTAAACGTTCTAACGTGATCAAAATGATTTATAGCTCATCTCGTGCTGCGTTCAAGTACAGCTCAGAAAGGGTACGACCGCATCCCACAATGCACCGCGGAACAGCAACTAGCAGCTAGCCTTGGTCCAACACGATTCGCTCGCGGATCTCGTTTTTGTGAAATATATGCCGGACTTGGCGAGGCCGAACCGTCGAATTATTTGCACCTAGTCCGCGTTGAGATGATGTGCGACACCACCAATAGAAGTTTCCGAATGCAGCTGGCGGCCATCCTAGAGAAGCTAACCAAGACGGCCCTGATGGAGATCGGAAACCTGGCGGACGAGTGCTCGTCGGTCCTCCTCGGCGAGATCTCCTTGCACAAGAGCGAGAACGAGGCCCTGAAGAAGAGATGCTACTCTTTGGAGCTGCAGCTCAGGGCCGCCCGGGAGGCTCACTACTACCCGGGCCACATCAACAACATCGGGCGAAGGAGTTCCGAAGGTCAGGATGCACATAAAACTGGTGAGTCGCTTGTGGAAAGGGGGCTTTAAAAATGGAGCACTTTTCAAGGGTGCTTTCGCGACATATTGACGTTGTCATAAAAATGGCAAAGGTTTTAATCATAATAATAATAACCACCCCTAGAAGCAGTTTATAATCAGGTCCACAATTTTAGATTAAAAAAAAAATCATGATGATGTATTTGGAAGCAATTTGACTACAATTTTAATTCAGATCTGATCCAGATTTTGTTTTGAACCAATCTATGTTTTTCTATGCTGGGTAAGAATTAATCTGTAAAAATAAATCCAAATCTGACCAAAATGTATTTTGAAATCAATTTTTAATTTGTGGTTAATGGGAAAGAATTAAGTTTTAAATTGAATCCAGGTATGATCAATCTTGTGTGTTTGGAAGCAGTTCAATTTGTGTAGGAAGGGTTATTTGTGTTTAATGTAGAACATTACATATTTGAATCTAATTTGTGATGTGTGAATCCTGCATTGTGATTTTTTTTTAAATGCAGATGTGATCCAGAGTTTGTACAATTGAATATAATTGAAGCGGACTTACATGAGACAGGAGAAGAGAGCCAATCTCTCTTTTTCGTTAATGGATGCTACAGCTTCTTGTTGCTTTCAAGCTTAACTTGTAGCAGACGTGCGCACATTGCAGCATGACGTCTTTGATCCTACACTTTACACTGGTGAAAAGTGTAGGCAGATTCAGATGCTATTCACTTTTATCCATGCCTGATACAGATTGTACATGTGTAAACAAGTTGAGACATGTTTTCATTTTCATTCATACCTTGATTTGTGCAGCCCTCCACCACCAGCAGCAGCGACAGCAGCAAACAGCTGCTCCCGCCATCGATGGCGTATTTGGGAAGGATTGGTGCATGGATCTATGGAGGGAAGACAAAAGAGCCTCCACTCAAAGGAAAGAGGCAGCCGAGCCCATTGCTATGCCGAGCATGGGAACGCAGGTAAATCTGTGCGGTGCTGTAAAACCTCTTGTTACATTTAGCTTGTAACTTTTCAAGGCATTCATATAGTTGTAACATTTTGGCAGGAGTTAGATATCATAGATGCAGAACCCGAACTCATCTTCATCAAGGAGGAAATGTACGACGATCATCCACTCGGGCAGCAGATGCAGTTGACGGATAACAGGAAAGGTAAACATTTTCAGAATAAAGCATGGTGCACGGGGTGAACATATTTTGGACATTTTAAAATGTCAGAGTCTCACCACAAAACGAAGGAGGGAAAAATACAGCTTGTGTGTTCTTACTACTTACAGTGTGTGGTGTACTCCAAATGACCAAAACAGCATCACACACCACAGGATAATCATTCTGTATTGTTATTGTAGACATATAAGATATGCTTCGTAATCAGGCTGTTCCTGATTTTGATTGGAAGGGATGGAGGGGAAATCTCTTTTAGCACACCAAATACCACATGATAATCACAAAGCATAATATTTTAGACAAATCCGATTATCTGGCTTTTGCTCATTTTGATCAGGTGGGAGTTGGGGTAGCTCTCGGTTTCAAAAAGGTTGGTGACCTCTGTTTTAGAGACGTCTGGCAATCGGGTCTTTGCTTATTTTTATCCGAAGGAGTTAAGAATCACTGTTAACACACCCCACACCACATGATCATCTCTCAGGACAATCTTTTAGAGACAGTCGATAAGGCTTTATTAGCTGGTTGTGTTCAGTAAAATCACTCCAGACACACCCCATACATACCACAAGATAATCACCCACGACAGTCTTTTAGAGTCATGTGATAATCGGACCTTTGCATATCAAAGTGAGAACTATTACTCCTTACAAACTCCATACAACAGGATAATCCAGTCAAGACAATCTCGCGGGGGCATCCGGTAATCAACCCTTTGCTGACTTTGATCACACGGGAGTAAAAATGCTCAAAACCGGTCCGATTATCGGTATGTGTGTACCTTTCTTTAGACCCCCCACCATGACTACTAACCTGAGTATTCCATGGAGGTAATGGTTTGTGTATCGTGCAGAGGTCGGGCTGCTGGACACTGAGCTCCACCGCTCCGTAAACGAGCTCCAGCTCCACTCGGAGGTTCTGAACAGCTTCCCGTTGATGCCTGACGGCCAAGCCCAGCGCACGCAGCCCAATATCATGGACAAGCTGATCGAGGATGCCACAATGAGCACGCTGCTGGACGCCACGGGCGCTCCCGCGTCTGCCACCACCGCCGACTACGTAGACTACGCCAGCAACATCCACGGGGGTGCCGGCAAACAGCTTGCTCTCCTCCCTGCCAAACCTATGAGACCCAGAAAGCACTTCCAATGTCTCTTCTGCGGCAAAGTATTCAACTACCTGAGCAGCCTGAAAGTGCACGTGAGACGGCACTCGGGCGAGAAGCCTTTCAGCTGCACGGTGTGCGGCAAACGCTTCGCCCAGAAGACATACCTGAAGCTTCACCAGCGTGTGCACTCCGGGGAGAAGCCATATAGTTGTCCCAACTGCGGACGCAGTTTCTCCCAGAAGAGCTCGCTGAACATTCACTTTCGAACGCACACGGGCGAGAAGCCGTACAGCTGCGTGGACTGCGGGAAATGTTACGCCTACAAGTACGGCTTAAACCACCATCAGTGTTTCACGCACATGAAGACCACCTAAATGGGAAGCGCCCATTGGGCTCTCTCAAGTGGCAGCGTGTTATTTGATTCTTAGAATTGTACCATTTCTTCACCCTAAAACATTTGGGTCATATATAACCCAATTATGAGTCAAAAAGGGACCGACCGCCTCCTGGGTCAAATTGATTCAACTTTTTGGGTTATTCATCTCACCCAAAAGTTTGGGTCAAATGAATAACCCACCAAATTGTTTGATAAACAAATGATCCAAAAATTGTTTTGCGGGTTATTCAATTGGACCCAATTTTTCGGGATTAAATAAATGACCCACAGAGTTGGGTCAAATAAATAACCCAAAAACTGACCCAGGTGGAGTCGGTCCATCATTGGATTATGTTTTTAGTGTTTGCAGTGTGGGCCTAATACTCCTTTGTACTTAATTAACTTTGTGCTAAATGAAGCTTGAGAAACAGTTTAAATGTCACAAAAGCAACAAGTGGAGAAAGTGTTATTTAAAAAAAAAAAGTTTTGTGCCCTAAAGGGGAAGTCAAATCAGAAATGTTCGTTTTATTGCCTTTGCGGTGTATGAACTCTCAGGGGGCGGCCATTTTGCGTTGTACCGCCACTTGCTGTCAACTGAAAATGACATCACAGTGCCAAGTGGTCACATGACCAAACACCGATAACAACTATGATGTCATTTTCAGTCGACAGCCTGTGGCAAAATGGCCGCCCTCTGAAATGGACAAAAAGTGGGTGCATTTCTCTGCTTAAAATTCACATTCCACAAACGCAAAATTAATCAGAATGCCGTGTTTAGACTGGTGGGGCCGCATGGAACGTATTATGAAGAAAATGTTTTGACTTCCCCTTTAACTTCTTTGATTTGCCTTTGAGAAGGTTTCCTGTTGTTTTGTTTTTTTATTTTTTGGAATGCAGGAGAAAAAGCCACGCAGGACGCATCGCGGTCATCTTAGATCGACCTCGCAGTTCTGCGTGGCATTTCTCTGTTTTATGGCACTTAGTGTGAATACCTCATTGAAACGCTGACCTCATCCGCATCGCATGTTTTCATGTTTGCTGTGCATAAATACCTCCTTCAAGGCCGGAGTCAACGGTCTTCTCAAGTCAAAGTTGGAATAATCCGTTAATGTGCCGATGTGTAGCGTACACCTTCAACTACCTCATCACAACAGTCAATGTAGACTTTTTTTTTTTGTTAAATACACAGTGTGCCCTTTCATTTCAAAAACCTCGTATGACTATATGAGGAACAGTATAGGTTTTAAAGATTTTCAAAACATGGGTGATCGTTGTTTTCCCCCCCCTCCTATTGATTATATTGTTGTTCCTTTGTGGACTGATTTGCCATCGTTGCTTGCAATCACAATGATTTACATCACAACAGTGTGGTTGAACACGCTGAAATAATAAAACTGAAAAAAAGAATAAATGGGCACAATGGAGATACAGGTGTAACTCAAAGTCGAAGACCGTAGTTGAATTCAGAAAGTGAAACATGGGTTATATCCATTCGCTACACACGGTTGATGATATTTTTGTATTATTGAATGAATACACCAAACTCACCATCTCAAGATATTAGAACACTTTGTTCAAACAATTTGACTAGAAGAGAAATCAGAAGTCAAGTGTAAAATATTTTTTTTGTACAATGAATGGACTGAATGAGTTTCACTTTCTGAATTGAACGAGTGAATGACGTGAAATACCAGATTTAAATGTAGTGGTATGCACAGCACGCCTGTGAAGAAATATTCAAGGTCCCAGGGGCCATTTTTGTTTGATAAACATGCTAAAACCTGTCTAATAGATGTCAGAAAAGACAAATGACACTTTATGAAAAAAAAAAGCCTGTTTGTTCCCTTGAAAAAAATCCCCCCGCCCCCGTAAAAGTTCCTATTTTGCTTGTTGTGTTTGCCAAAAGAAATTACAGATTTGCGTCGTGCTTGCATGCCCTAACAAAACCACCCTCCAACCCCAAATGTTTAAAGTATGTGCAAATGTTCATTGGAGATTCGGTGCAACGTGCATTCTTTAATTCAGAACAAACTCGCACACTTGGGCGGTATTTTTGAGGGATGTTTTATTTAATAAACTTCTTGACCCCCCGAGTGAAGGCTGATGACTATCATGAAGAAGAAAAGCAATCTATTACAATTTTAAAGCTGCAAACAAAACCACTTAAGATCGGTGTAATGTTATATATGCGAGAACAGCACACTTTTCACCCGCTTTTTACACCCCTGTCAGATTTGACAGAGCTTGTCCTGGCTTTACCAAGCCGCTGAATTCTTTTCACTGTCGTGTTGTTTTTCCCCCAGGAGAGTACAGTACAAAGTTAGCCGGAGCTTGCTGCAGCAGATTTCGGCAATTTACAGTTTTCACTGAACCTCACATGAATGTTTTTGGAATGTGGGAGCGCAGAGCGTGTTCCCCTCCTGTTCGCTACTCATCAGTTCACCATTCATTCATTTTCCGATCCGCTTTATCCTCACAAGGGTGGCTGGCAGGGGGTGCCGGAGCCTATTCCAGCTGTCTTCGGGCAGTAGGCGGGGGACACCCTGAACCGGTTGCCAGCCAATCGCAGGGCACACAAAGACGAACAACCATCGGCGCTCACACTCACACTTGGGGACAATTTCGAGTGTTCAATCTGCCTGCCATGCATGTTTTTGGAATGTGGGAGGAAACCGGAGTACCCGGAGAAAACCCACGTAGGCCCGGCAAGAACATGCAAACTCCACACAGGGAGGCCGGAGCTGGAATTGAACCCACGACCTCTGTACTGTGAGGTCGACGCGCTAACCACTGGATCACCGGGCCACCCTCATCAATTCACCATTCACTGAAAAAAAACACCCAAACTTTTGCTAGTTTGTGCTCTTTCTGAAACACCTTAATATGCCACAAGATGGCCCCCGAAGCTCTGTCTAAAAGAAAACTAGCGCTTCAGCGCCATCTTGACACCGTAGCCATCGGCTTGTGGCATATGTAAACCGTTCTAATCCTCCAGCCTCGAAACGCTGAGGCGGATGTGCTAACCGCTCAGCTTCTACATAAACGTAAAGCAAATGTTCATATAACGTGCCCCCTGCCCCCACCCCCATTAAATGGTACGTCTCTTGTGTTTCAGCAAATGACGTAGGAGTTGCGTCTTGGCCTCGAACTTCATTCCGCATTCGCCGCAGCCGACGTGCGTTCGGATGAGGTGACTCCTCATGCTGCCCTTCTGGGCGAACCTCTGCCCGCAAAAGCGACACACGAAACGTTTATCCCCCGTGTGCACTACCATGTGCGTCTGGAGAGCCGACTGGCTGGCCCAAGTCTTCCCGCACAGGCGGCACTTATTGGGGGCCACTTCGCATTTGTGGTGCTTCAACTTGGCCTTGGTCTCAAATTGCTCTTTGCACACGTGGCACCAGTAGGGCTGGTGGGCTCTTTGGTGTACCATCAGGGTGTTGGGGTTGTAGAATACAATGTTGCATCGTAAACAAATGTATTTTTTCCCACCGCTGCTTGAGCTTGTTTGCACTGTTAATTTGCTCTGACCGTCTTCGACAACATATTCGAAACATCCGTCCTCCGGACTGTCACTCAACTGAATGGCTTGTTCTCCGGTCCCATCGTTCTCATAAAAATGATTCTTACTGACTGCGTCCATTGAGATGTCCACCGGCCACGCTGGCATTTGCTCGACTTCCTCTGAGAAGAGTTCTTCGTCGTCTGTTGGAACACAAAACGGAAAGTCTGACGAAAACAGTCATTTACCCGCATTTCGAAAGCACAAACAGAACAGCTGAAATTTATCAAGGGGAAAGTGCACCAACCACATTATCTCAATTATTCATTTTTGTTAGCCCAAGCAAAAGGATTTCATTTTTATGAATTTAAGTGTGTGGGGATCAAACTTTAAAATGATTTATCTTCATCTTTTTTTATATAATAAAAACCCAGCTTTTGAAAAGGGGTGTGTAGACTTTATAGCCAATGTACAGGATACTGAAATAATAATCCACTTGAAACAAGTTCTCGCCTTACATTTTGCAGGTAAAAATGACAAATATTTCTTCCCTTAGAAGAGAGTTTGTGGTTTAAAAAAACAAAACACCTTTAGCCAAATATGTTAAAGAGTGTCGTTAAAATGATCTTTAGAAAAATCAGCCCCCTCTGCCCCTATCTTATACTTCTAATTTTATTTTAATGCCTGTCAGAGGCTGTTGTGGTCGAAGGCGTGTCTAAAAGTGTGTGCAAGCACACCGGCTAACGTCGGCTTGTCATACATGTTCAAGAGGAGCGTGCCTTTGATCGGGGACGCAAGTTGCGGGGCAGGGAGGAGTCAAGTGAGGCTACATTTCAAATATAGCCAGCGGCTTGTAAACGGCAAACTCCCTTTTCAATAACATTTTGTGTCAAGACAAGTTATCACAAAACATGCGGTTTGGAAACTGTTGCCAAGTTTATTTTTGGAGCCAGTTGAACAACTTACAATGACGATTGTACACAGTACATACGCTGCATAAAAAAATAAAAATAAAAAAAAAAGATTTGTGATAATTAACCACATATCCACCACATGGCACAATCCACTTGAATTATTACAGTATGAGTTCCAAATGAAAGACATGAAAAAAAAAAAAAAGCATCGTTGACGGAGGACGACTGGCCGAGTTTCTGTCTGACCAGTTCAGCCTGCTGCCGTCAAAGCCTCGCGGGCGTCGTCCAGGTAAATCTGGAGGTGCTGTTCGTGCATTTCCTCTGTCTCCCAAGCCGCCGTCGACAACTCTTCCAGCGTGTCGGTGACGTCAGCGTATAACCCTTTGCCGTTTTCTGGAATACATCCGGTGAGGGCCCATCCGGGTCAAAGGTCGTGTCGTCGAGTTCCTTGACAGTTGAGGTCAGGAGCTCGTTAACGGAGATGAGCTGGTTGTTTTTGCAGCTGCCGCAGCTGGAGCCCAGGCTCTTCTCTGAGAAGTGACACAAAGTATGTGTTATGTACCAGGACATCCAAAGTAAATAGTTGCAGTTAAAAATATATATATATATTTTTTTTACATATTTAATATGCAGTAGAATAGATGTTGATGAAAATCTTACACCAAGTACCAACTTTAAAAAATATTTAGCTTGTCAATGATCGAAAAAGCAGGACTAAAAATTCCAAAAGAAAGCAGAGGTTTTATTTTTAAAAAAAAATCTTATTGTAAGCCGCTTTTGACATGCATTGCACATAAAATAGAAATAAACGTACCTATCTGACTGTTAAAAATTTTTTTCTAAAAGAATGACTACAAATGTTTTATATGTAAAAGTTAGATATAACTGAACTGGACTTACTTTTCTGAAATAGAAAAGAAAAGGTTTCGGCCATGGCGACGTTAAGCACCATTTGCACATTTAATTCAGTCTTTCGAGTAGCACGAAAATGACTGCAGTACAATTTGAGAGTTCATTTTCAGGAAAAAATATACACCAAACGTACGCAAACGTGCCTCTGCCCTGTCCCGTACAATATAGCTATAATAATAATAATAAAAGAATACGCACCGAAAAGTGACCTACGTGTAGACTTGATGTGAAGCAAATCGCCTCCCAAGCGGACAACCCATCACCAAAATTAGGGTGAACACAAGACTCAAAAGTGTTTACATTTTGCTGGTGACCTAACTAGCGTGAAACTTATTTTACATTTTACAGGCGGCAATTCAATTTCCACTATTTCCTAAGGGAGAAAGAAATAGCACGTTGACCGGCTTCCCGTAATACTGACGTGGAGTGACAGGACAAATTCCTCCCCTCGCTAAAATGGAAAGAATCCACATTAAAGCACTTGCTCAAGCTCGCGTTCAGCAAAACTTACCAACGGATTCCATCATGGCCTCCAGCAGAGTTGCTGTGTCCACGCCTTGCTTGTTGACCGCCGGCCTACGACCGTATACGGCGTCCACCAATTCGAACCACCTCCACGCTTTGGGCCTGTTCTGCTCTTTGATTTTGCGGTACTCGCAGCGCAGCTTCTTACACTTCATCTGGCACTGGCCGCACGTCCGCTGGAAGCCCTCGGCGGCCATCCGCTGCGAGACCAGCTGGAAAACCCTCCTGTTCCGAACCGCGCCAACGAGCTCCCGCTGCACCTCCTCCTCGGCGAGGATACCGAGGAAGGTCTGCACTTCCCGGAAAGTCCAGGGTGTGCTGTTGTGTGCTGATGTTATCCAAAAAAAGGCAACAGAAACAATTTTTAATCGTTTCTCCGTTCATCTATGTTTTTTTTTTTTTAACAGATTCTTGTTGCCGTTAAGAACTGTTGAGTCTCAGTCAAATGACTAAAGGCTTTCACAACTTTTCAAGATCAACAATGGGGATCAGTGACTCGATTTTATTATGATTATTCATTCATTCATTCATTTTCCGATCCGCTTATCCTCACGAGGGTCGCGGGGGGTGCTGGAGCCTATCCCAGCCATCTTCGGGCAGTAGACGGGGGACACCCTGAACCGGTTGCCAGCCAATCGCAGGGCACACACAGATGAACAACCATCGGCGCTCACACTCACTCCTAAGGACAATTTAGCGTGTTCAATCAGCCTGCCGTGCATGTTTTTGGAATGTGGGAGGAAACCGGAATACCCGGAGAAAACCCACGCAGGCCTGGGGAGAACATGCAAACTCCACACAGGGAGGCCGGAGCCGGAATAAAACGCTGCACCTTTGCACTGTGAGGTCGATGCGCTAACAACTGCACCGCTGGGCCGCCCTATTATTATTATTATTATCATATGATTTTTTTTATGTTTTGATGAGAGGTGGGAGAATTTTGCTCTGAAAGTCCCGAACTCGTCCTCCTGCGCCGGAGAGGTGGTCTATGTGGATGTATGCCGGTGCCAGACAGAAATAGAAGAGCAAATTGTTGTTGCATGTCTAAGTGTCTCACAGGCATTTTCGGGATGCCATGTGGTACCATGCTGCCTCTCAAAGATCCACCTTGGTACTACAACAAGCATCAGGCGAGTTTTTGTCTGCCGAGATCTGGTTTCGGGTGAGGTGTGCGGTGTTGCTCATAAAATACACCACATGCCATAAGAGCAGTGAGAATACACCCGTTGATGTCCCCCCCGCCACCCCCATCACATATGATGTCGCTCACATTTCAAACAAGTCTACGTAAAAGTTAAGCATCGCTATTCGCGTATGCCATTCAAGACAGTGGATTCACTTACTTTCTTGACTGAGTGTTTCCTGGGAGAAGCTGCCAGCAGCGCCCTCCAAATAATCTTCGACTTTGACTTGAATCACATCGGAATTCTCCGATTCGGGCCCGGTCAGCACAACCTGCGAAATGGAACAAGTAGAATAAAAATGCCTTTTTTTTGTCTTTTTTTAAATTCCAAATTCTGATACACCTGATTATGTACTTTCTGGTTTAATTGCATTCACTCCATTATACTACGGCCAAGTGGGGTTCCCCATCTGCGTCGTGAGTACCGTGGCAAATTTTTGGACAGCTTAAAAATCTCACCTCGCCTGCCACGTTTGACCATCGATACTTTCGCTGTACATAAAATGTGCAAATCTTTCTGAACCGGTCAACATTTATTTATATTAACACACGGCTAATTGCCTTACCTGGGAGAGTTCATGATTGTGGCAATTTGCAGGACTGATGTCTTTTATGTAAAGCTTCCTTCCATCAGGTGTAACTCTCACTTTGATGGTGAATGGACAACGTTTCAAATCAGGGCTAAGAATGAATGTAAATTAATAAGATATTGGTAAGTGACACCGTGTTTCCAGTTTAATAGATCCAAAGAGTAAAACACTGTTATCAATAATTCTGATCTGTTACGGGGTCTTATCTCAGTGGTAGTAATTGTACAAACTTACCCTTTGCTGCCATGGGCGCATGCAAAGTCCAGCTCGGCGAACACTAAATCGTCACTGTAGGATTTTTTCCTCGCCCGCTTTTTGGCATTCTCTACGGTCCTGGAGCTACGCTTGTAAAGCTCCACAAAATTGGACCTCTGCCATCTTTCTATGGCCTCTGAGAAAGACTCAAAACTAAAAAACTCTGCGCCTTTCTCCAAATCCTGCGCTTCGCCCGGAGAGAAACAGTCCAGAGGCATTGAAGTCATCATATCCTGCAGAGGGAAAAATACAGCATGAATATACACAGTATAATAGACACACTGAATATTCGAAACTCACAGCATCTACTTGCTGAGCATCAATCTTATGACCAGCACGGAATTTGTCTTTCCACAAATTAAGGCACCAGTCCTGTCCAAAGACACCCTCAATGACAGGAGACGCAGACTCTGGAAAAAAAAAAAAAAAGCAGACAGAATGGATTAAATCAAACAGTTGAGGCAGTTGAGGAAAACGTGGCTGTTTCAGCCATCCATGTTATGGATTACACAAAAGTTTATTTCAAGACAAAAATATTGTTAATACTGTTCTGGCAAAATAATGATTTAGTGAGTCTGCCATACAATGAAACCCAAAGACATTTTATTGTCATCTTTTAAAAAATAAAAGGTCAAAAAGTAAAACGCACAGTGCTATCGGGGTAACGACTCCGTTGCAGATATTTTGGAGGAATGGAATGTATCGTATTGTATGTTTTATCACAAAAATCACGACTATCTAGCGGAAATCTACAGTTAGAAATATTTTTGTGGAGTACAGGTACTGTCCACTTGTTTTATTTTTATTTTTATATTTGCGCTAATAATAATCGTTATAGATTAATTATTTGTATATCATGGATACCATTCCTTCCAATCCAATGCCATCCAATACAGAGTGTGTTGCATGATGCTGTAAACAAACGAGCATTTATTTACCGTTAACGTCATCATCTGTCTGGATGGCGACGGTACGGTGACTCCGGAGAAGCCCGATCGCGTCGCTCCTGGCCGCCGTCAGCTCGCACTCCAGAGTGTCAACCTTTTCTGTCAGCGCCGAGTTGAGCGTCTTGAGCCGTGACAACTCCAAACGCAGCTCCACCGTGTCCTCATCCACCGCCTTGCATAGCTCGGCCATGGCGGATTCGGCCATCGTCTCCATGATGGAGGAAAGCTTAGAATGAAGAGATATGTTGATCTCCATCGCTTTGGAAAGCGTGTGTGCTTTTGAGAATGTCTCTGTTTGTTGGGACAAAAAGTGTCTTGGTCTGAAAAGTAAAATTGTTTTCGGGTTTAAAAAAAACACGAGTGGATGTGACAATGAGGAATGAAGCTTTCCTCCCTCAAATCAAGCGGAACCAATCGGGCGAGAGTAGCGGTGACGTGCATGACGTAGCCCTCTTTTTCTTCTTCGCTGTATTTGTTGATGGTGAGCAAACTAGATAGCAGATGCATTACCGCCTCTGCATTGTGGAACGGCGTGTAATGCAAGACAAAATAAAATAAATTAAAAGTCTTCAAAATGTGTATTTTTATTTATTCATTTGCTCTCTTTCGGTAAAATGAAAAAGAAAGCAAATATAAGTAATAATAAATTCTGTTTGCCACACGGTTTTGTGACCTATTTCTTTCCGCCGGAAGCAACCGGTCAGCTGCTTTGCATTTACACGCCGCTTCCTGGTTCTCCTAACGGCTCTTTTCCCCTGACAGGTTCTCCTAAATGCAGCCTTTCTCTCGCGGTTTCCCCTAACCTTCAACGGGAATACAACATATACCAAGACTTTTGTTGGGACCTACGCCGCCATCATGAACACGGAGAAGGACTTTACTCCGCTGACGCCCAACATCGTCCGGGCTCTCAATGATAAACTGTACGAGAAGAGGAAAGTGGCGGCCCTGGAAATCGAGAAACTGGTGCGCGAGTTCGTGGCTCAGAACAACTCCACTCAGATCCGTCACGTCATCCAGATCCTGGCCTCGGAGTTCGCGCTGTCTCAGCACCCGCACAGCCGCAAGGGAGGACTCATCGGCCTTGCAGCGTGCTCCATCGCGCTGGGTAAGGACTCTGGTCTGTATCTGAAGGAGCTTATCGAGCCGGTCCTCACTTGTTTTAACGACTCCGACAGCCGTCTGCGTTATTACGCCTGCGAGGCTCTCTATAATATAGTCAAGGTGGCCAGGGGAGCCGTGCTGCCCCACTTTAACCTCCTTTTTGATGGACTGAGCAAGCTTGCAGCTGATCCGGACCCCAATGTCAAAAGCGGCTCAGAACTTTTGGACCGACTCCTGAAGGACATCGTGACTGAAAGCAACAAGTTCGACCTCGTCGCATTCGTTCCTCTACTAAGAGAGCGCATTTATTCCAATAACCAGTACGCCCGGCAGTTTATCATCTCCTGGATCCATGTCCTGGAGTCCGTACCTGACATCAACCTGCTGCACTACCTCCCCGAGATCCTGGACGGCCTCTTCCAAATCCTGGGGGACAACAGCAAGGAGATCCGCCGGATGTGCGAGGTGGTGCTTGGCGAGTTCCTGAAGGAGATCAAGAAGACGCCGTCCAGCGTGAAGTTCGCTGAGATGGCGAACATCCTGGTCATCCATTGCCAGGTGGCGGATGAGACCAAGGTAACCAACGACCTCATCCAGCTGACCGCCATGACGTGGATGAGGGAGTTCATCCAGCTGGCGGGCCGCGCAGTGCTGCCTTACTCGTCGGGGATCCTCACCGCCGTACTGCCGTGCCTCTCCTACGACGACCGCAAGAAGAACACCAAGGAGGCGGCGAGCGCCTGCAACTACAGTTTGATGAAGCTCGTCACTCCTGAGGATGACGATGACGACGACGAAGAGGAGAAAAGCGGAAGCACCGAGTCACCGTCGAGAGAAGACAAGGCGGACGCTGGCGATGGCGGCGACATGCTGAACTCCTCGCAGGAAGCGGCGGGCTTCAGCAACATCAGCTTTTTTGCCCCGGCGAGCACCGATCGATCTCAGGTGACTCTGGACATGGACGGTATCGTGCAGGTGCTAGACCGCCACCTCCACGATGGCTCCACCGGCATGATGACGCGCATCGCGGTGCTCAAGTGGCTCTACCACCTCTACATCAAGACGCCGCGCAAGATGTTCCGTCATACAGACAGCCTCTTCCCCATGCTGCTCAAGACCCTCTCGGACGAGTCCGACGAGGTCATCCTCAAAGATCTGGAGGTGCTGGCCGAGATTGCCTCGTCGCCTGCCGGACAGACGGATCCGGCGACGGCCTGCGACGGGCTTGACAGCAGGCCGGCGCTCAAGGTGCCGGACAAGGTGGGCAAGACCGGAGTCGCCGAATCCTCGCCGTCCACCCCGAGCATGAACTCCTACTTTTACAAGTTCATGATCAACCTCCTGAAACGCTTCAGCGCCGAGAGAAAGCTGCTGGAAAGCCGAGGGGCGTTCATCATCCGCCAGCTCTGTCTGCTCCTCCACGCCGAGAACATCTTCCATTCCATGGCGGACATCCTCCTCAAGGAGGAGGACCTGAAATTCGCCTCCACCATGGTGCAAACGCTCAATACCATCCTGCTCACGTCTGCCGAGCTCTTCCAGCTGCGCAACCAACTGAAAGACCTCCGCACAGCCGACAGCTGCGCGCTCTTCTGCTGCCTCTACCGCTCGTGGTGCCACAACCCTGTCGCCACCGTTTCGCTCTGCTTCCTCACGCAGAACTACAAGCATGCCTATGACCTCATCCAGAAGTTCGGCGGGCTGGAGGTGACGGTGGACTTCCTAATGGAGGTGGACAAACTGGTGCAGTTGGTGGAGAGTCCCATTTTTACCTACTTGCGCCTTCAGCTGCTGGACGTGGAGAGCAACCCGTACTTGATCAAGGCGCTGTACGGGCTGCTGATGCTTCTGCCACAGAGCCAGGCCTTCCAGCTGCTCTCGCACCGCCTGCAGTGCGTCCCCAACCCGGAGCTGATGCGGACGGTGGACGGGACGAAGCGCGCCGACGCCAAGGAGCGCGAGGCAGAACGCAAGCGCGCCCCGCACGCCAACGTGGACTATGGCGAGCTGCTGCGCCACTTCGACTGCGTGCAAGGCAAACACCTGGAGGTGCGGCACCAGCGCTCAGGGCGCGTGGCCGAGCTGCCCGACAGGAAACTGATGTGAGGCTGCACCATACTGGAAAAAAAAAAATTGATTATTGGAACCAAATATGATATTATGAAGCTTGTACATACACTGGCATGACGAGAATGTTCAATTCACCCATTTTCTTTGTACTCGTGAGTGTCGCGGGACAATTGTGAGTCTCGATTTCCGTTTTGGGGATGAGGGGGAGAAAGCCGGGGCAGGGATTTGAACCTCAAACCTCAGAATTGCGATGCAGACATGCTATCACTATTACATTGTGCTGTTGTGAGAATGTTATGTTAAAAAAATGAGTACGGTCTGGTCACAAGTTACATTTTTTATTTTATTTTATCTTTTAAATGAAGAAAAAAAATTCACTGATACCAACATCATGTATTTTCTTCGAAGGGAGGATTAGGGCCACAGTGAAAAAAAAAATTATACTGCAAGATTCAAGTCGTGATCTTCAGAGAATAAAGTTGTATATTTGAGACAAAAAAAATTTTTTTTGATTAAAGCCGCAGTGGAACAAGAATAAAGTTTTGGAGATAAAAGGTTGTTTATTTTTTATATAAATTGTAATGTAGTGAGAATATAGTTGGATTATTTTATCATTTTTTTTATTTTATTTATGTACACCATTTTGTTTCAGTTGTAGTTTTTTTTTTCAGTGGTCTTGAAAAAGTTGAGTTTAGCTCGGCATAAATATATTGCGTACATGGGCGGATTTTGAAATTCAAAAGTGCTTTTTTTCCCCATCATACATCACTATTTATTCGTGTGATATTATGATTTTAATGTTAAATATATTCCAATTTTCATCTCATACATTTTTTCCTCAAACTTAATGTTCTATTGTTGTCTCAAAACTACCGCTTTTATTTAAAAAACAAAAACAAAAAACAAACTCCCTGAATATATTAATTTATTCTAATACTACAACTTTAATCTCCAAAATAGGCAACTTCATTCTCATGAGATTACAACTTAATGTCATTTTTATTCTTTTCATTTTGGCCCTAAAACGTCTTTGTCATTTTACGATCAGTGTTGTTTTTTTTTTGGGGGGGGGGGGTTGCGACTCTAAATGTCATACAGAAAACATTCGCTGGCATTTAATGAACTATCAATAATTCATTTATCAGTATGTTTGTTATCGTGCTTTGGAGTGGTGTCTTGACTGAAACCATTTTCTTGAAAGTGGATTGCCTTAATATTTAAAACTCCTTAGTTTGACAAAGTCTCGCAACGCTGCTGTTTGTGAATGAAGACGTGACAACTGTCATAACACAATCATGTGTTTTCCTGTCAGGAGGTACAAAATATGTATATATATTGTTTTCTTCCTCTTAAATTAATTTGTTCCATTTATTTCAAACAAAGCTAATACACATTCCATTACTAAGTAGTCTGCTTTGGTTACTCAATGCGCACAATGATGATTTATTGTCATGTGAGCCACAAACAAAGCGTCACATGTGCGGAGCTGTGAGCCAGCTTCACTTTTCCAGTTAAGTCAAGGCATATATTCTTGGTATGCCTTTTCTTCCTGTTATATAAATATACACACGCACACACTGCTGTCTTTATATTTACAGCTGGCATTAACAGTCACTGTTTGTCTTTTTAATCCTAATATACTGTATTTCTTGGATCTTTGCACCGCTTTTGTCATCATTCGTGCGTGAAGTCGTCAATAAAGCTGGACCCCGTGTGATGACAGATGTGCTCTTCCTTCTTGAACAAATAGCAAATAAAACTGGCAAGACAGGTCGAACCAGCTCTGATGTCATCTTTTTTCCGTTACTGTACATCCAGACCCCGAACACGATGTTCATTGTGTTCGGATAAATTTAACACCATGACTAGCGCATCGTTTATTAAGCCCAAAACAGGAATAGCTAACACTTTAATGCTATGGGGTGTTTATTATGTCAGTGCTTGTGCAGTACATATAAATAAAAAGTCTAGACACCCCTGTTCAAATGCTAGGTTTTACTTTAAACATGTTTTCCCACGTTTTAGGGAGATTTCAAGTGTGTTTTTGCAAATATCATTTTGGCCATCATTCAAAAAGGTATAAAATGGCTTATTACCAGAAGAACAACATACCTACAGTGAAGCAAGCTGGTGGCAGCATTATTCTCTGGGGCTATTTTTCTTTTCTGGAACTTACACAAGGTGAAAGGAAATATCAACGAGATATTAGTCAGTGTTCGCACAAAGGCTGAAGTAGGGCATCTTCTACTGTAGAAAGCAAACAAATGTTAGGAAAAAAAGCCTACTAGAACATCAAAACTTTATTTGGGCTTGGACTTTAAACAATCGCAGTTGTTTGCTGACTCCCATTTAACATGAGTTTGACCATTAATTCTGAATACCCACATCCCCACTTATGAGCGGGTGTGCACACTTTTGCAACTGCATCTTAATCGTCAATTTTTACTCTCCTTCTCGAAAAGAGTTGTATGAGTTATCAGTCATATTAAAGATGATTTTTTTTTTTTTTTGGAGACATCAAGGGTTCGAGTGCCTTAATGTGACCCCCGCGACTAAATATGGCTAGTTCCTCGTTCTATTTAAAGGACGAGCGCATCCAACACACATGAATGCATGTTAACTGGTTGACCACACGGGGACGTACTGCGCACACCAAATCCCAGCATGTACAGTACGTGTGTGTGAGTGTGTGTATGTGTGTGTGTGTGTGTGTGTGTGTGTGTGTGTGTGTATGCCGGGCATATGTTGACTCCCATCAGTTCGCAGCTCCACTACATTAGCTCTGAACTTCTGCCCCGTCACCCGTGCAACAAGACGACAGACGACTAATTTGGTCTGCCGGGATGAGTGCAGATGAAGTTTTCACCGGCAGAATGCACTTGAAGCAGCCCCATTGGACACATGCAGCTTGGAAGGCTTCCATTATTTGAGTGTCATCACACAGGAATGTGTTGGCATCGATGTAGCCCCAATTAAAGAAAAAAAAAAACAGCGCGGGACCTAAAATTAGGACTAAATAGTTTAGAGACGACACTGTGCATTGTTTTTGCTTCACATGTCTAGTTTTAAAGCAGTCGGCGTGTCCTTAAATAGCACTTTGTATGTACAATCCATTAGTGGTAGTGCGATTGTATCCCCAACTGAGCTTCCTATCTGCACATGTTTGCGTCCTATTTTAGCAAGTGCGTCAGTTCTGGTAATTTGCTTGCGCAACAAAATACTGGATTACGGTTCGGGTAGGGAAAGAGATGCATGAGCGAATTTGAGCCAAGATAAGAATCCCCAGTTCTGATTGATATTTTCCGAGTGGTAATAACTTAAGAATATGGTTATTTGTTGTTGTAGTTCTAAAGGGGAGGAGAATAGCACTGGACAATACCTTGAGATGGTTTTCGTATTTTGTTGATGTTAATTTACAGTGGATACAAAAAGTCCGCACACCCTATTCAGATGCCATGTTTTTGTGATATTAAAAAAAAAAAGACCTACAGAAATAATTTGCCAGTGGAGGGAATTATGAACAGTTCACAGAAGTGAGTATTGGTTAAGTTAATCAAATCTATTATTTTCAAATAAATTATTTTTCTTCTGGTTTTCAAATTTTCCAAATTACGATAGTAGATAGAAACCGGGCCGGCCCTCAAATAATGAAAAAATAATTCTCGCCCATTATAATTGCTAAAATGGATAAAAATGACTAATTTAAATGACTTTCATTATTATAAACTGTATATATGCACCGGTTGTACATTTTATCCACTGGTAAATATGAAATTATAAATATGGTTAAGTATTGTTGTAAAACAAGACATGTTTACCGTATTTACTGTATTTCTCTGTCTTGACGGCACCCGATGTGTCTCGCTGGCTTATGTCACGCAAATGGATTTATTGCGTGCGCACTGGGCGCCGACATTTCTGTGTGTGTGTGTCCCTCTCCCTCTGTTATGATGATTGTCATTGGCTCGCTTCAGCTGTGAATCAGCGTAAAACTTGAAAGATGGCATGTGATTGGTTGGCCTGAGCTGTACATGTGGCGAGAGTGTAGAAAGTCCTCATGACTGATAGCGTCTTCATTTTCCATATTCATATCTTGAATGTTCGTCACATTACATTTACAGGCATTAAATCCCTCTAAATCTTTTTTATATGAGCCACCGCGTTGAGCTTCGCCAGTTTTTTTTTCATCACTCTTCTCAAATATCGTAGAAGTAATCATGGCAAATATTCCAGCGCCATCAATTCTTCCCGCCGCTGTCATACCCTGACACACTACCTCGTGACCAAAAGGCTCTTTGTTCTATTTAGACGCGTGGCGTTTATTCGAGAACGTGCAACACGCATAGTCGAACAATGCCAACCGACATGAGATATGCCTCTGGGAGCTGTGGGCTTAACACTTATTTCGGGGCTTAAAGACGGAGGTTGTCCTGTATTTCGTGGGGTGGGGGGGGGGGCATGGGAGGGGCCATTCCATGCTTTGCTCATGGTCGTCGGACCACCCCACTAGGAGGGTGACCGACCTCGCCGTTCCAAACTCAGAGTGGCCACATCGGCCCTCTTACAGGCAGGCGTAGAGGCGTCTCAGAGAGAAAACTGGGCAGGACGAAAGGCCAGCGGCCCCAGATTCCCTTTTCGATCTATGGATCAGATGGTGCTGGGGAGGGCCTGCAAGGCCTTCACGACAGACAGCAGGTCTAAGAGTGACCCCGATGCATGCAGCGAGCACGGAGAGAAGCTGACGCTCTTTTGCTTGGAGGACCTGGAGCCTATCTGCGGGGTGTGCGGGAAAGCCGCGGCCCACCGAGGACACAGGCTCTATCCCATTGGAGAGGGGGCTCATGACTGTAAGGTAAGAGTGGCACATTTTGATTGCATCAGCAACAATCAACATGAGATTTCATCACCTGTCTATAGAATAACAAATTATAAATTCCAAATTCTATGAATGCCCCTTTGGTCTAAGTTAAGAAGATGTTGATTTATTCGACATGGACCTTATTATCTATTTTTACTAGAATTTTATTCTTATTTGTATTTTTTACTTATGTTTTTATATTTTTAGCATTTTGTTGTTTTGAAATTTATGACAGTAATTATTACCTACTTACTCCACTCGTATTTAGTTTAAGTAGTTTTGTTAGTTGTTTGCGTTGTCTTTTTTTAACTTTTTAAAATATTTTATTTTATTCTAATTACACTTTTCATATTATCATTTGTTTGATTTATTTTCTTAAAATGGAATAATTTTAAATTGTATGGCTTTTTTAAACTTTTTTTTAAAAACTATTTTGATATTTTGGTTTGGATTTGATCAAAATCATGATACTGTTTCTTTTATTGATACATTTTGTCAATTTTCTTTTTGTATTACAATATTATTAAGTATTTTACTCAGATTTTTAATACATTTTGTTTTAATGCTACTTTGTTTATTTTGTATAAATTTTCAAGTATTTTATTTCCCTCGTCATTATTTGATTTTTATTTTAACTATACATATTTGATTTCATTTAATATTTTCAGAATATTAAATGAAATCTACGATGAATAAATGAAATGCTACGAAGTAGCATTAATATATTCATAAAATTTCAATTTTTTTTAAATTATATTTATTTGAATTTCATCCACAGGATTAAGTATACTGCATCTGTAGTATTGTATATCTTTATCTATCAATCTGAAAGGTGTATCTCTGAATCATACAGCCATGGCGTTTCTTTAATATGCACGATGATGGTTATCAGAGATTATTACCATTCTAATAATAGATTTTTGGGTTTCGCGTGGCTGCTGGGCTCCTGACACTCAAGCCCCTGTGCACATTTTTTATGATAGCTCATCCCATTCTGCCTGCTGGGCCTCCCTCAAGAATGAGAGACCTGCGCCGACTAATGTGAAAAGAATACTCGCTTGGCCCAACCAGCACGAGTTCAGCTTTACGCTTGTCACCAGGCCGCGCTTGAGCCTTCCACACAGATGTGACCCATTTATTTGGCGCCACAATGTGCGTCCAGACAGCGTGTTCCGCTGAAAGCTCCGCTGTCGCGCCACATACTGACCTTGCTGTCGACTGACTTCCACATAGGAAGAGCTGAAAGGTGCCCTGCTGCCTTTAAAAGAGAAGTTGCAGCAGTACAGGGATGCCAAACTTCTGTGCGAGGGCATGCAGGAGCACGTCAAGGTATTGTCCGAGCGTATATACTGAACATTCACCTCAACGGTATCATGGTCAAAGTACTTTAAGTGTAAGGGCGGCCAATCTGCCGATGTGAGGGAGAGGAGAGTATCAAAAAGAGCTCATAGTAAAAACACACCACATACAGTAGTTGTGAGGGACACATCATTTTAGTGACAGTGAGCTCTCCAAAATAATGAGGCGAGCCCATTGTATGCAGAGCCAGGCGGAGCACACGGAAACACAGATCAAGATGGAATTTGAGGCGCTCCACCGCTTCCTGAGAGAGCAGGAGGCGGACAGGCTGTCCGCCCTGAAAGCCGAGGAGGCTCACAAGAGCCTGGTCGTCCAGCAGAGGATCGAGGAGTTGGACCAAGAGTTGGCCTCACTCTCCAAAGTGATCCGCTTGGTGGAGAAAGAAATGGAAACGCAAGATATCCCCTTCCTAAAGGTAGGGAGAGCCACCAATAAAAATCTAATTTTCCTGCTTTGAATGGGCCTCAAAAACAAGGTGAACAGCTGCGTTCCTTTTCGTTCACAGAATTACAAGAACATCATCAGGAGGTGAGCCTCAAGTTAACACTTTTGGTGACAGTTATGAATATGTCTATGACAACTTTTCAATGTGTGTTTGCAGAACCTGGATAAACTCCTGCGACCCCGAAGAGCTATGTGGTGCACTGATCGACGTGGCAAAGCATATTGGCACTCTCAAGTACCAAGTGTGGGAGAAGATGAAGAAAATAGTCAAATACAGTAAGTGTGATATATTTAATATTTTTCACAAATCTATAATAATCGTCAGTCTACACATGTGGATGTAAAGGTGGTCAGAATTTCCACGGAGAGAGACTCTCCACACTTCGCTTTGAAAAATTACAACCCAACCCATATCGGCTTTTTTCAAGACCGATGCCGATTCTGATATTTGTCGGAATGGAATTTTGATAACTCATTAATCGTCTGATTAATTTTTGAAAATATATCATGAATAACCAACCAAAACATGAATTACAGGCAGAAGATTTGACTTTGTCCTTTTAGTATTCCCAACAAAGGAAAAATCTGCAAAAAATATTTTTTTTTGGGGGGGAGAGGTGTTTAAATGTCATTATCTTTTTTGTTGTTATTATGTTGTAATAAGTGGGCAAAATTCGAAACTAAAATTTGTCCAGTCTTTGAAAGAACTAATATTGACCAATTAAGTCAATTCATCTCTTGGGCCTTGTGTAAATTACGCATATAAATATAGTTATGTATCATTATAAAACAGTATTAAATACTGACAGCAGATAGTATAACATACATACATACTGTATTAGTATGGCTTTGTAGCAGTCGGTCAGATCTCAACCTCATACGACATGTGGGAAACACTGCATAAGAAAACTAATTCATGTCTAACAATGCGTCCTCTGCAAGGTCCCGTCATTGTGGATCCCAACACGGCCGCCAACTGCTTCATCCTGTCCGAGGACTTAACGGTGGTGCAGAACTCCACGCAGAACTTCAAACTCCCCAATAACCCAGAGCGCTTTGACGTCAGCGCCGAGATGCTGGGCGCCGAGGGCTACACGGAGGGCCGCCACAGCTGGAGCGTGGAGGTGAAGGACAACGCCTACTGGGTGGTGGGCGTGGCCAGCGAGTCCGTCCACCGCAAGGGCAAGCACGTGCTGACGCCCGCAGAGGGCTTCTGGACAATACGTTTTCGCAACGGCGAGCACAAGGCGTGCACGGCGCCGTGGGAGCCGCTCAACATGAAGGCCAAGCCGGACGTCATCAAGGTGATGTTGGACATGGACCGAGGCAAGGTGGCCTTTTACAGCCCTCCGGAACGGGAGCCGCTTTACACCTTCACCGACGTCATCGCGCCAAAAGCCTTTCCTTACTTTTGCACAGCCTGCAAAGAACACCCACTGACAATCCTGCCCGCTAAATTGACTCTATCGACAGAGTGATCCCACGTCACGCGCGGACATCCACACAGAGCTAAGACGGCAGCCGAATCAGACGAAGAATCGAGTCTTTGTTCTGACACAAGGGACGATTGTGAGAATGCAGCGCAAGGCACAGTGTGGCGTTCACAATAAAGTGGAAAAATGCACTCATACTGTGTTTGAATTCATGTACAGTCGGCATGGAAATTCATGGGAAGAAACCAGGAATTTACGAAATTGAAGGTTGGCTCTAACCAACCAAAGCCGAGGCCGGCAAACCAGAATTTGAGAACCACTGTTATAAACACCGTGGGAAAAAAACCCCCCAAGGCACATTTTAGATGGCATTTTTAATTGGAGTTCACATAAAAGCGGTCATCTGGAGGATGTATATATTAAATCTTGAGCTGTTGATGATGTCACTAAAGGTACTAGAAGTGTAATGTTAAATGAGAGCCAAAAAAGGAACATTTAAATTTTAAATCCATTTTGACACAAAATCGCATTATAACTTTTTTTTTTTTTAAATATAAGGCACGTTAACAATTGTTGGTTTTGAGTCATGTGGACATGAAGATGGATTGGATTTTTTTTTTTCATCCAGAGCACTATAAACATTAGTATTTGGCCTTGCAAGCTCCTACATGGTGTCGCTTAACTCGACTAGAATAACTCGAACTTCCCTGCGGCAAAGTTGATCTAGCCGCCATACTGTCCTTGTAAGTCAGGATGGCACTCGAGTATGTGCGGCGAAGGCTCTGTCTGGTGGAAAAGGTAATAAATGCCCTCACGTGATGCAGCATCTTACTCCTACTGTGTTAAAAACAAACAAAAGGAATCCCCTGTAACAGTGCTGCCTCGGTGAGTAGTCGTGTCAACTCTGCTCCCTGAAGGATTAAAATTCCAGACTTCCGCATCACAAATGCACCCGGGCCTCCATTATGGAAACGAAGAGCTCATCGTCCATCGCCACGTAGCGGCCGATTTTCACGTTTAAGAAGTAGAGTCGGTCGCTTGTGAACCGTGGGTCGTAGCCCTCCCTCTGCAGCCTGGTTTTCTGGATTTTGAAGGTACCTATGGAGCAAAGTGAAAGAAATGATATACGACATGATTCAGAAATAGGAACTCATTCGCGGTGGTTTACCGGTGGTGTCCACGCTCGGCGAAAGTCTTAGGAACACCGGCCGAGCGTACGGCGGGAGAGCCGTCTGGACCTTCTGCAGAAACGCGTCGCAGTCGAAAGTGCCATCAGAGTCCGCGATGGCTGCCATGCCCGCCTTCCCTTCGACACCTGAGCATGATATACAGGAGAGGATCAAAGAATTGTGACGCCTTAAATTTATTTACCAAATTCTCAGGAAAGTTCATCCAACTCGCTCAAGTCACTGCAGGTGTGCCCCAGGGCTCTGTCCCCATTCTCTTGCTCTTTATTACCGACAGTACCTCTTCCCTCTCACGCTCATTTTCCATAAAAGATTCTCTTTCATTACTTCGCAGATCACGCCCACCTTTCCGAAAAGCACAGTATTTCACTTGCACCTAATGGCACCACAAGTGTTGTGGCTTGTTATCACAGGCTGGGTGTTTTGTGGTTGTTTCACTCTGAACAGTGGTTTCTTTTGATATGGTTTAGAGGTGCAGAGGCATTTCCACAACTTGTCTGGGGTCTTTCTAAAAAAGTTGGTTATACTGTTGAAAATCGTTATGTGCGTATCCCATTATACGATACATATACTTGATTCATAGAACACCACAAAAACAACCACAGCTGCATACAAAGTGCGATTTACATAAATGTGGACTAACCTGGCACCGTCACGCCATACACGGCCACATCAGTCTGATCCAAGAGGCTGCTCAATATGCCCTCCACTTCTGTGGTGGACACGTTCTCACCCCGCCAACGGAAGGTGTCGCCGCTGCGGTCGCGGAAATACATGTAGCCTAATTCATCCATCACCAAGACGTCACCTACGGGGGACACGGGAAGATCAAAGCCACCTCAAAAAACAATAATGACTATTAGCTTAGAATTTTTTCACAGAAACAAATATGACTGCTAACCTGACAAATAGGCTGAGTCGTTTTTCTTAAAGACGTTTTGTGCTATTTTCTTGCTAGTAGCTTCGTGGTTAACGTAGCCGTCAAAGCGCCTCAGCGGGTCCTGTTGGTTGATGCGGCCAACCAGGAGCCCAGGCTCACCTGGAAAACACAGACGGGATCCAGTGGGTACCTTTCAAGTCATTTATCACATTGAGGGAAGAGTAGTATTAGTTACCAGGTTGACAAGGGACACAAAGACCCCGGCTATCCCGGACCAGCTCCATGTTGCTTTCGTTCACTTTGACCAGGCGAATGGGGTAAACACTGGGCAGAATGCGACTGTTAAATCCACAGGCACCCACCTGGAGATGGAAATCTCGTTACGTTCTTTCATTTTAACAAACAATACAAAGGCCGGTGTGAATGCCGACCTTGCCGTCCAAGTTGGCGATGCTACAGTTGCACTCCGTGGCGCCGTAGAACTCGCCGATCTGCGCCACGCCGAAACGCTGGGTGAAGGCTTCCCACACACTTGGACGCAGGCCGTTTCCAACCGCCAAGCGAACCTTGTGGGCTTTTTCTGACGGTCGCACTGGCTGAGACAGCAGGTAGCGGCAAATTTCACCGATATACTGGATCACCTATGAGTGAAATAATTTAGGATTGCAATTACATGACATTTTTTGAATGGAGTATTCTACTGATGAGCCCATCGATTCATTTCTGTTTTGCATACAGCTGTGGTTGTTTTTAAGCGCTCTATAAATAAAGTTGAGATGAGTTGTGAAGTTGAAATGAAGACAAGAAGCAGACCGCAAAGCCTCATTGGTCATGGTAACGAAAGCTGCGCTTTAGTTGCAAATCACTTACTGTGCAGTTGTATTTGATGCAATCATCCCAGAAGCGACTCGCTGAGAATTTCTTCTTGACGACGACAGTCAGTCCATTTATCAGACTCTGGCCGACACCCATGATGTTACCTGGCAAAGTGGAAAGCTTTCGCATCAGTTGCGCTCCCTATTGGTGTAGGGGGGGGAAAAAATGCTGACAAAGAATAGTCTCTTTAACCTGCAGAGTGATAGAGAGGAAGACAGTCATAGATTATGTCATCTGGGCGCATACGAAAAGCATAGTAGCCGAAAGCAGCGATTCTGTAGTACCTGTAGAACACACAGTTGCTCTCAGATGTCCAAAGATACACGTGCGACTCATTTTTTTTTTTTTTTAAAAGGGAGACCATTCTGTAAAGATTAACATACCGACTGTGCACGACAATAGCAGCCTTGGGCAGTCCTGTGGTACCAGAGGTGTAGATGTAAAACAAACAGTCTGCAGAGGAGAAGACAACAGAGCATTCAGTTACGCATAAGAGCAAGAACGAATATGAGCAACAACAATGGACACCCTCCGAACACGAGTGTGAGAGTGTGCTTGTTGAGAAAACACAGTGAAAAAAAAAAAAAAAGAAACGTGAAAGTCTACGAAACATCTCACCTTGACTGCCCCTGTGGTAAGCTCATTTCTAACTCAATCCAACCTGGTCCCTCCTAAAGTGAACCTCAACATCTCCATCTCTGCCAGGTTCAGCTCTGCCTCCAGTCGTCTCTTCAGTGCCACTGCGTCTAAGCTGTACATCATATCATGGCTGGCCTCACCACTGTCTTTGTAACCCTTTCCCGGCTAATCTTCATTCCTCTCCACTGCAGTGCATGTCTCGACCTTTCTAAACGTTCACTCCACCTGCTCCCTGCTCTCACTGCAGATCACAGTGTCATCTGCCAATGTCACGACCAACGGGGAGTCCGGTCTAAAAATATGCATAGTATACAGTACATTATAAAATATAAATGCATACATCAGCCACAAAAATATAGATTAAAAAAATACAAAAATATAGAAAGTACAGTGGCGCCAATTGAAAGGAAATGCATCCCATTCTCCCCCCCCAAAATCAACTAATTTTGTCAAGAAAAATGTCTGATCAGTAATTGACAACATCTGTCTCGTGTCTTCGCAAGCGTGATGATTTCTGAAAAAATTAAATTCGAAAAACAAGATGGACACAGTTCATGTGCTTTTCTGTCCCATTTAAGCCAAATGGACGTTCCTAAGGCTAAGCAATGTGTTTACTTCTCTGTTCTTTGTTTAGTTTGACCGCAAACTTCAACTAGGAGTGGCAATAAACTGCTGGATGACTGTTTTTTGAACAATTGGTCCCTATCTGCCAAACTGTTGTTGTCGTAGAAGTAGTAGTGGTAGTAGTAGTATATTTTTGGTCATCATAGATTAATGTATTCCACCATACACACACTGCAACAGGCATAAACAATTATTTAATCCTGGCCTGTTCAAAAGTGATTTTAATAATCACAGTCGTCGTATCTTAAATTTTTGCTCACGAGTTAAAAAAAAAAAAAAAGTCCGAACAACGATCAAAACCAAATTTCTAAATCAGTTCACTCGTATTCCAAGGCATCAATTTATGAATATTGTGTCCTGAGGTGAGGACATAGTTGAAGCAAAAGCACTTTGGTATCAAAAATAAATAAATAAATATAAATATATTAGTACCGGTATATATAAAGTATGTAGTTACATAATTAAAAATTAATTTATATTTCAAATTAAAATATTCAAAATATATTAATACAAAAATAAAACAGAATAATGTATTCAATAAAAATACAGAAAAATACCAAAAATAATACGATAAAAGCAAAGATAGATTCATTAATAGATAGTAAGCCATGGTCTAATTCAACAGAAAAAAACGCCATGCAGCGCTACTAACCATTCATGCCTTTATGCTGAACGCAAGGTAAAGGGGAGTGCCTCGGTGTGTATGCTAAGATTGGATCTAGGGGTGTCGCACCCAGGTAGGGGCCATGATGAGTGCTGAGGTCTCCGGTACAAAACCTCACCATGGCCTGACTGAGGGAGGCGCTGATCTCCGACATGGCTGATATGTGGGACAAAGAGCACAAGATAAAAAGAGCTCTCAGTAATTGTTTTAAAAGGACTTATTTTCATGTTAAAATTCGTTCTTCGATTTCTTACCATCGGCAAGCTCAGCTCCAAACACAAGAGCCCGAGACCGAGACACCCCGATACAGTGCAGGAGAGAGTCCTTGCGGAGGTTGAAGTTGATGAGAGCAGCTTCCACGCCGACCTTGGCCAAGCCCAGCCAGAGTGCCACCTGCAACGGTCGACTCTCCATAAAGAGCGCCACCACGTCTCCAGTGACCCAGCCCTGACTTCTGGCCCAGTTGGCCACCGAGTTGGACAGTTGGTCTAACTGGGTGAACGTCCATGATTCCCCCGTGGCCTCGTAGATCAGTGCAATCTTGTTCGGGTTGCGTTTCACCGTCTGGGCAAACATGGTGAGGATGTTGCTTCCGTCACGCATGTAACGCCACAAAGCCATCTTGACTCTTAGCAGCACACACAGGCCGCTGAGAGAGAGAACAAATGAGGAATTGGCAATAACGTGGTACTGCGATTTATGATTATTATTAAATGCATTCAATGTGAAGAGAGCATACGTCACAAAATTAGGAACACATGAGAGAGCCAAGCCAAAAGCTGAGTCACATAAAGCAATGCTTTCTTTTAAAAGTCAGCTTTGCAGATGACGCTTCCACTGTGCAAGGGGTGAGTATACAATAAGAACTTCTTCAGCGATATTGCAGCTAATTACAGCCATTGAGTGTCACCAACTGTTATTTTGTTTCTTCAGGCATCTATTTGAGGCACGGCGCTAATTTTTGAAGGTAGCACTTAAGCCTATTAGAGGCTGTATATTGCACTACCTTATACAGTACCATGAGAGGTGCAAAATTAGAATTAGTCCACTTACGTGACATCTCGCTTGGCGGTCAGCGCAGCCACGTAGAAATACTTCCAGCTGCTGGTGCCCAGGTACACCCCGACTCCCGCCACCACACTCCAGGTCCAGGACACCCCGAAAAGACGCAGCAGGCCCATGGAGCCCAGACAGGCTGACAGGCTTGCTGCATTGTGCATTCTAAAAATCAATAGATTAGATGACGTTAGATGAGACAGATGGATGTATAGATGATAAATAACGTGACAGGGAGATTGATCTAAAAACGAGATAGATGCATCCATAAATATAGATAGATGGAAGACGAATGTGTATACGATAACAATGAATGGAGTGATTGGTCTACATACATCTTTTGTATGAGTTAATGCAGTATTTAGCAAGCACTTTTACTTTTCCCAAAGTTAAAACTCTACATTACAGTAGTAATACAGTACAGGTCGCGTGTGTTAGCCTCGCCAGCAAAACCCCCTAAAGTCATGTGCATCAACTCAACTTACCTCAAGTAAACAGAGAAGTAACCTTTCACCCAATAACCCTAACCTAACCGTGGGGGCACGTCAACCCTTAACTGTTTCCGATAATTAGCGATAAGCGATATTCTTCTGTACTTGCGTTGCTTTTTTCCCTTCTTTTAATAGTTGTGACACTTTTGCATGTCGCCGGTTCGCGTGGTTGCGCTACAAAAAAAAAGCTGACTGGCACTCCAAATGGCATCCGACGTAAGAGTCCCCGAACCAAGTGTGCCGTTTACAACCAGGAGTCCATCGTATCTGGATCTGTAAAGTTAAACTCCATCTGATTGAGCATTTTTTAAATTTTTGGGTGGTACTGTCTTTTTTTCTCCCCTCTGTACACCATGTTGAATAGGGACGTCGCCGATGAAACCCCGCCCCAGCGCCGCGTGAGGGCGACGTAACGATCGTATCTACTGGCTGACTAACCTGCTCGTCAAAGCAATGCTTGGTTTCTATTGGATCGTATCATCCACGCCCCTTTACACCCTCGAACCAGATTTGCCAGAGGTTGCTGAATGGTGCCAATAGCACAGATTACTAAATAGGAAAATGTTGCGTAAATCTGCTGAACATCCTATGAAACATTTGGCTCCTTTGGCGTATAGGCTTGCTGAATATGGAAACCGCCAAACTGAATGAAATGTCTTGCTGAATATGGAAACCGCCAAACTGAATGAAATGTCTTGCTGAATATGGAAACCGCCAAACTGAATGAAATGTAACAAAATGTTCAACTGTATTTTGGCGAGCTATTTGTCTCAGGTAAGTGCGAAATAAACATTGAATCGTTTTATAGTCCACATTAGATACTATCGCTGTCAGAAGTACAACTTTCCTCTGAAAATAAGACAAGATCTCGTGTTTAACAGAATAATGTACATCAAAATGTCATTTTAAAATACTGTCGCACTTATAATAAGTGAATATGATCCCGAATCAGTCAAAAATGACAAAATATTTGACATTAGATGCTACAGCTCTTGTGCGATACATTCCTACACTGGAAACTAAGAAAAATGTCCTATTTCGATGCGTAAAACGCTTTAAAATGTCAATTCTAATACTGAATGCGAATATCTCCAAGCCATCATGAATTGTTTTAGAGATTTGGGTGACGTCAATCTTAAACAGATGACAAAACTTAAATATATTTGCTGAAAGAATGGTCATTTCTTTGCCCTAAATATATCACTCCGAAACATACATCATGGTGCCCATAATCACATGCAAAAAGCAGTGCAATCTTAGTCCAAACAATATCTAGTCACGAATGCTGCAACGATGAAGCATTGCACGTCAAGGAAATTACTCCAGCAAACACAAACACAGGAAACCACAATTTCAACATTGCTACCGCATACGCCCACATTTTCTCACTCGACACCTTACTCTGGCAGCTTTGGAACATACCTGTACCTTTGTGGCCAAGGAAACAAACCCCAGAGTCCAACAATGCGTCCTGTGGAGGACATTACTGCAGAGTGAAGGCCTGTGTCCTGCTCATGCGGAGACCAAAAGCACTCCATTTACAGCCTAATATTTGCAAAACAAGCTAGGGCAGTTCTGTGATTGAACAGTATTTCGTGTTCCACCAGGTTAACGAGTCTCTACCTCAAGAATGCTTTTCTGTTCAATCACAGTTCTGCAAATCACACCACAACAGTTGGTGTGTGTAGGTTTCTTTTGGAAGGGTGTCACTGGCTGGCTTGTTTACTTTTGACATTTTTATCCCTTTACTAGGAAAACAAGCCAGGAGTGTTCTTGTCAATATTGGCTCTTGGTTAGAACCCCTCAAACCCTTTAATTTTTAAAGGTGACAAAGCTGCAAAATAATCTTGAGATACAAGCTTAGTTTTTATAAAATATCTCATGTTTCAGATTTCGGGCTGTCCATCTGCAGCAAGCCAGAATGCTTTCCGTGGTGGGCAGCACATTCCAAAAAGTGTCACTCCCCGGAGTTTGTGTGGATGGAAGACATAGGGCACAAACTTTGGTGCTCATCTGCAGCTCTTGATTGGAAACATTTTGTTTACATGACTCATAGTTAGGGAAGACCCAAAAGATACTGAGCTTGCAAAGCTTGGTGTAACATACCTCACAGAATAGCATTGTCAAAGAACTGAAAGCACAACACCTTAACAAATGCCACACAGTTAAACAACGTCACTTCAAATAGAAGTCTAATGAGTGTGAATTATTTTGGAACAAGCCAATTTGTGACACATTAGTTGCATATGATGAGGCAATTAGTCAATAGTGTGCACAGTAAATATTAATGATCAGAACCGCTTATAAAAAGCTAAATATAAAATACAAATGTAAAAAAATACAAACTAAAAAAATAAAATAAATTTCTATCTAATTATATTATTTTGCATTTTAAACTGCCAGAGTAAATGATACAAAAATGAAAATAAGTACTCTGGGGGGACACATGTAAATAATGTAATTTATCAAAACAAACACAAATATACAGTACATCTCAGCGCAACAGGTGGAGTAGGAAAACACAATTGACAATACACAGTGAACTGCAAGAATTGATGTAAATCTCTACAACTTGTCTTTCACTTTTTTGGGCCAATATTCACACAGCGTAAATAAGTCTGACATATTATACAGAAAAAAAAACATATATATATACATTTATACATACATTTTTAGATTGTTTGGGGTAGTTAGACACAGTACCTGGATTGATGCACCTGACAGAACAGGTTTTTAATGTGAAATCCAATTTTACACATACATGTGAGAAATGTGCATATTGCACATATAGCCCGGGAGTAGCTCATTTCAACAGATCGTTTTTTTCTTCATGTAGCCAACAGAATATTGAATTTAAATGACATCCTAACGCTCAACATTTCCATGTCAGTTGCTTAGAATGCCGCAGCATATTCATAGAGAAGAATACCGCGTTTGAACTGTGGACAAATGGCTGGCCAGTGCTGGTGGAGTACACGCGACCAAGAAAACAAGAGTTTATCTCCTCAGATGTGCGACTCTCCTGTGTCCTGGCTGCTCTTGGATGCCTTTGAATGGATGACAGGAAGAAAAGAGACAAGCCTATCAGTCACCATTGGGCAACTTCACTGCTCATTCATTATTGGCAAAGGCTAGGCAGCACTGTCAGCAGGATAAAAACGCTTCACCTCCATGTGATCTATCGTTCGGGATTGTGTTTTGTCATTTACTACACTGCAACAGATCAGAGATTATTTTTTTCCCCCATTATTTTATTTTTGATTCATGTAATTTCAAAATGACCAATTCGATTATTATTGTTCTAATTTATTGTTACAGTGTTTTGTTTTCAGCAAGTGTAGTTGACAGATACAATACTATTTTTATATTTCTCACGGTGTGAAAGCTGGGCTTGTTTTTGCTGAACACGCTGCTGTTTCTCCACTGAAAAAGTGTTGTGTTGAATTTACTCAATTCTATTTCCTCAAGTGTTTGCACAAAATAAAATTATCGGGATCAAGGTACATGTTTTACGTCTACTTAAACAGTGTGTCTAGATCCTGATGATTTTATTTTAATAATTTCAATTTGCTCAAACTGGATAATTTCACGTGGCACAGTGGTAGTAAATCACCGTTTTTGATACTCTTTAACATATTTGCTAATGTGTTGGTATCGGTAGGCCAAGAATTATTTCAAATTATTTTCTTTTTTCTTCATTCATCAAAAGCTATAGAAATGAACCTTTTTGGGGCACCTCAACATCGCCAAAACCTCACCATATTTTGTTGGAATGAAAATGTATAAATGTTAGGGGACTTGAACATGATCCCGCCCTGCCCTATATTACTCACAGCCCACCCTGATGAGTCCCATTCACCAGTCTCAACAATTGACACCAAACTACGTAGACATTTCCATTACAACAGAACACACAAAAAGTTTCCAGGACCCATGCTTGAAATTGATAAGAAAGGCGGGTATTTTGGTTTAAAATAGACATTTGGGGGGATTCCACCAAGAATTTGTCCAAATAAGGCGTAACCGGAAGCATCTAATCCAGACACTAAAATTGCGCAACTTTTTACCTCCTCATGTGAGTGGAGCATGGCATCAAAATGAATCCATCATTTATTCGTCTTGAAAATGAAAAAAAGATGAGAAATTAGTTCCTACGTGTTGTTTGCTGGGAAACGAGCTGAATTCAGAGTAGCTTTTCTTCGGCGGTGCATTGAATCTGGACAGGAGGTTTCCATACTCGTCCCTCACCTAAATTCCACAAGTTTGAAAGTTGTTCAAATGTTGCTCTTTTAAATACTAAGTGCAATCTGACTGATTTTTTTTCAGTGATATACCTGCTTGGAGAACAGACAGTGCATCACAAACAGCATAAGGCCCTGGAGGCTGGCGAAGATGGTGAACAGGTAAGACATGACTATGGTGCTCTTTTCAAATTGGAAGCAACCAAAAATCCACGTGGTGCCAAGCACGCAAAGCTGGGCCACTGCTGTGACGGTGAAAGCTCTGCAGGGGGCGACAAAGAAGCGCGTTGGGAGAAATAAGGGGCGGGTGAGGCTTCACTCAACACGTTTGGTACGTTGCAGGATAAAAACTTTTACATTTACACTTGCTGACTTACTTTATTTTCTGTAAGGTGTTTAGGTCAGGGTTCAGACTTGAGAATTTCTGCGCCAACTTCCACGCCGTGATCAGAAAGAAGAAAATGTTGATCTGGAAAGCAACAGGGGGCATATTATGGAAACGTAACTTTTATTGTTGTGTGAAAATACACAAATACACTGTCGTGTAACAATTTGACACATTTACATACAAATAAACCTCACACGCCTAGTTTCGGAATGTCTTAAGAAATTCCTGTCGTACTTACGGCAATGATGACGCAAACCGGGCCCAAAAAACTCCAGATGAAGTCCACATTTAACCAACAACTGCAAACACATGTGTAAAAGTTGCAAGGTGAACCAGCGATGAATAAAAAAAAATCACCATCATGGAGTAGAGTACTCACTATCGCTGGGTGCCGTATCCTTTGGGGTTGATCAAAGCAGAGATGGCGACGATTGCAGCCGGGACACCGTAGCCGCCCGCCATCATATAGAGGGTCCGGAAATTGGTATTGAACACGAGGATAACCATCCGAAAGAGCTGCACGCCTTCCAGACACATCCAGCAAAATGCGGCCAAGAAGAAATAATGAAGCAGGCCGGCGATCACTGCGCAGGCATTCTAACAGATGGACACAGCAACAGTATTGGACAAGTCACTTCTATTTCACCTCGCCATTTTTTGAAGCTCTTGTCCTCATTAGGAGCTTTGCGCAGGGCACATATTGAGATAGTGAAAAAAAAAAATCACAATCAGATCATTTTTCAAATTCATTCAGCCCTACCGCAGTCCCTGAAAAGTCAATGAAGATACAGTCAGGGCTGCACAGGAAAGCAGGAGCTTTTTTAAAAAAATGACTCACTTGGTTCTCTGTACGAGAAATCCCTACAAGAAAGATGAGGGCGGCGACAAAGAGGCTGATGCACAGGTGCAAGTGGATGGTGGTCCGGGGGCTTTGGATGGAGCGGATGAGCGAAAAGGTCAGGATGCAGATGAGCAGGCAAATTAGCGACAGGGACAATCCGACCCAGGTCGTGACCTGCAATTCGAACGTCGCCTGTCCGGAGGAGAGAGATGCATAAAGAACATCTTCCAGCCTCATGCTGGAAACCATCCTGAGTTTGGAATCCCTAATCTATATATACATGTAAAATCACCTCTACAAACAGCTAACTGTCAATCAAAAGAGAAATAGTGGATCGGGAGTGATTACTAAACACAGCCAGAGTGTTCACCTCCACATCATAGAGGGCCATGAGCACAGCAAAGGTGCTCAAGTGGTTGCAGGAGCACACGGTGAATTCAGAGTTGGACTCCACCGCCGTGCAGCCATCGGCAGACCAACTCCCGTTCCCATGCGAAGCGTTCCAGAACACACACAAGTGGAGACGCCCGTTTCCCTGGAAGAAAATAATACAGATAGACTTCCCGTGTGCTTGAGGTATTTAATCTCATGAAAGGAGAATTTTTTTTCAAAAAATACGGTCATACAAGACAGCTTGGATATTTCCAGAATTTAGTAGGATTTGTTGCAAAATGTAATTCACTACTGTAAAATTAATAGGCTAGTCTTATAATTATATGAAAGCGTTTTTTTTTCAGGTGCAAATGAAAACTCGTCCTCATTTAGAACCTGCGGAGTTGATAGTTACCCGTGTCAAGTGGCTAAAAGTTACAATGACTGGCTCCTCCAGGTGACTGGTGTTGGTGTTCGTAACGGAGACGGTGACTACTTTGGAGTTGATGACGAAGCTTTCGTTGGCCTGCAGATTTATCCCGCTGAAGAAGCCATCGGTGAAGGTTTCTAGGTTTGCATAGCTGAGCAAAGACACACTTGCGAAGCCTGCGATGGTCACGACAGAAACACAACAATCAAGCTGACGCCTTCACGGAAGCGCTCATTTGGTTGAAGGTGTGAACACCACCTGGGTACAGGGAAGGATCTCCAGAAACTGTTTCCAACGTGATATTCAACGTGACTGGCTTAGTTGATAATATCGCGACTCCCTGAGGTGGCATGGCTCCTTTGTGGTTAAGGAGATCCAATTCTGAAAACAGAGCAAAATCAGTTCGACATTGCATTTTTTTGAACGAGTTTGACGGCTCATTTTATTGTATTAAAAGTTTACAACGTTCATTTATTCAATAAAATGTTTACATACTGTAAACGTTTTTGCAATTTGCGAGTGGGACCATGACCCACCTGAACCAACAGGGAAAAAAAAAAATTGTTTTGTCACTTTGTTAATCGCATTACCACTCCCTACAGGCCTGGAGCTGAAGTGCAGGCATTTCATATGTCTATGCGCGGTTACACTTCTGTTGTGGGAAAGTCGGATAAATTTTCATCAAGATTCCAACTAAATCTTGAAGAAACAAAGTCACTGGAAAGAGAGTATCATTACCTGTATATGCGTATGATCTCCTTATTCTGCCGGCGTCAATAGAAGGTCCTATCAGATTCAACGCACTCTCCACCAAGTCCAGAAATTTGGACACTTTCCTGTTTTCGTTCAGAGCGCCAGTGAACAAGAGTTGATCAATGATCAGCAAAAGTCTCTGTAAGGAGAAAAAAAAAATCACTTTTGTTGGAGTGGTGGTCTTCATTTGATGATGTTTAATGTTGTGCTGTGTGTAATGTTGTGGAAGCCCCTGGAGTGTTTGGAAATAAAAATCACCACCAGTACGTATGATTGACACAAAATTGGGTACACATGTTCATCATGATTAGGTGCATGAAATAATTTGGGGAACCCGTACTATGAAATGCACAGGAAGTTTTTTGGGAAAGTGGCCATTTTGGCCATTTCGAGGAGTTCTTCAGTTCCATTCATCCATTTTAATACATCATATCTCAACTAACATAGGTTGAGGACTGGGATTCACTCTTGGTAAAGTAGTATCTGTGTCGTAGTACCAGATCATTGTTTCATGTATGAGTATAGTACAGACGTACACTGATATTGGTGCATGCCAAGTATTTTTGCACTATTAGATACAAAGGTCTGAGCAGAAATACCCAAAGCAGGTCGGGGTCATCGAAGTCTTCTGGATCCTCACCCTTGGTCAGGTCCTCACACTTTTGTTTCAGCTGCATCAGCAGATGATGTGCAATGGCAACATTCTAAGCAAGAACCATTTAAGGAGAATTAAACACAAGAAGAGCTTTTGAAGTTCACTACTTGTGCGTGGACTTACCTCTTTTAGATCCCACGTGTCTTTGAATGCATCGCAGTCTAATGCTGAAGACAACAAAGGAGTTTGATTAAATAAATTGTCCCTGAAATTATGCTGGAGGAGAGAGAGCGAGAAAAAAAAATTCCTACCCGTGCAATGAGCGGCTTTGTTTCCGTAATTGGTAAACCCATCTTGGCACGCACAGTAAGGGCCACTGGTTCCAATGTGGCAGGTTCCATTTCCACAGTGGTTTGTCTCATCAATCGAACATACAGCTTGAGAAAAACAAAATCAGAATGTCAAAATATTATTCCTATAGAGACCCTTGAGCAAATGGGCTCAACAAGGGGAACTTTATTTATTTAGTGTGGAAATAAAAGTTAAATTGCTTGCATACAAACAACTGAAACTCTTCCAAATTTCCCTCCGTGGCATGTTTGCACTCACAGTTGACACGCCAAAGGGCTATCCAAAGATGTATTTTTAGGATGTAGTTAATTGCACCAGATAACCACGGATGCGAAAATAAGTGCTCAAGTTCTTATCAAGTGAAAGATGGGTGAACTCATGCAAGACCTGAAATGTGCCACCGGGCCCCATTTTAGCAAAACATCCAAATTCAGAAAAACTGAAATGGTGAAAAACTTCATGTCTCCACAATTCATTGCTACCTAGTTCTCAGTCTTTGCATATTCATTCATTCATTCATTCATTTTCCGATTCGCTTATCCTCACAAGGGTCGCGATGGGTGCTGGAGCCGATCCCAGCTGTCTTCTGGCAGTAGGCGGAGGACACCCTGAACCGGTTACCAGCGCAAAACAGTGTCTTTGTTTTTGTAAGGTGCAACATTTGTCTTGGATTACACACTCAGCAGCCACATGGCGTTGCTGACCTGCACGGGGCTTTTGAGGTAACGTGAAGTTGTTTCCGCCAGACTTGATTGCGAAGCTGACATTGCTGACGCAGTCATAACTGCCGACCGTGTTGATGCACGTCGCATTGGGCCCGCAGCTATTTTCCTCCAGACACTCATTCACATCTATACAGTGGATAGACAAACATCATCAATCTCTAAACAGGAAAGTCATCCACATTGCAAACTCCATGTCCAATTGACTGCTGCAGCCTATTGAAAACGGCCATAACTTTAGGCACACCTTCACGTGAATATTTAGAAAATTCTGCATTTCCATTGGGCCATTACAGCTTTTGAAGACTCCGATTTGTGGCACGTGAAATAATTAAACCGTGCACGGTGTTACAGAGGCTGAAAGTTTTTGTCAAGCAGTACATTTGTTATGTACAATTCTGTTATATTTAACTATGAAGTACAATCTGTTTGCATTTTCTCTTTTAGAATGATTTATTTTTGAAAATGTACATAGGAGCAGTTCTTATTCAAATTATTGTCAGGTATACAGCCGTACTTAATTTTCAACTTTTCAAACTATGCCACCCCTCCTTCCCCGCCCCACCCAAAAACAAAAACAATGCATCTTACCATCGCAGTCAGAATTAACATTGACAACGAATCCCTCATTGCAACCACAGTAGTACATTGGACTGGTGTTCATACAAGGTCGCGATCCACAGATTTCTTTGTCCTCCAAGCATTCATTGATATCTGCGGAAAATAAAATTTGTATCAAATCTGAAACCAGCAGTAAAACTCATTCGAAATGAACGTGTATCGTCGAGGAGACGATTTACCTTTACATGTTAAAGATGACTCAGCAGTAAACTTGGTCGACCTCTCATTGGTTTGAAATCCTTTTTCACACATGCAGTCGAAGCTGCCAATGGTGTTGACACAATATGCATTCTTTCCGCAAAGCCCCATGCCTTCAGGGTAGTCCTCATTGCACTCGTCTTCGTCTTTGGGGGAAACATGAACGGCTGATTGAATGACTGATGCAACAATCAGTTGCAATTGTTTTATATAATCAAACATAAATCATTGTTTCTGCAGCAATGAAAGGACAGTATTGAAGTCTTGGTCAGTTGTTGCGAGGCAGGAGTCATGAAATCATTTTTGACTAAAACTACAACAACAAAATAGAATAAAAATAAAGGCTATCTTAAAAAAAACCCATTAATATATGGCGGTCCATAATTAATTCTGAAAATGTAAGGTATCAGTTAAGGTGCTTGATGTTGGCTTGGGCCATGGGGCACAATCATTTCTGCCCCAGAACTCAATTTTAAAAAATGGTATCCAAAAAAAAAAGGAAATATATTGACTTTGTTGCGTTGATGATGAGCGAATCATGTGAAAAATGTCTCTTGAACCCCTTGTCACTCGTTGCTAGGAAGAATTCACAAAACTAAAACGGCAAAGTGTTAATGTGTTGCATTTTTATCATGAATCACTAGTTGCTAGGTATGATTCCTGAGCTGCATAAACACAACTTTTTAAATGGTTACTTATCAGATAAAAAAACAAAACAAAACAAAACAAAACAAAAATCATACCAATGCATTTGCCTTTCTCCAAATTAAATCCCTTGGGACACGCGCAGTCTGACATCGCCAACATGGCGGACAGGTACAGAGCTGAAAGGGAAAAGATGAGAAATTGCTGTCGTTATCCAGTTCATCACCTCCTCACTTCATCTTCTTCTCAGTCAGTCAGTCTCCAAACGCACCCCCGGATATGTCAAATGACACGTTTGACATGGATTAGTGCGCCAGGGTCTTTGTCAAAAAGGCAAATGCCCTCATTTCTCCACCCTCATTTCCTCAGATTGTTCCCATACACACGGTGTGCGCCATCACTCATTCGCAAGGCCGCGCGGGACTTCCTATGGGTGAGGAAACCTCGACTGGCAGTGCGGGTGCAGAAGTATATGTGTATAAAACGTGACATCCTTTGCTCGCGGTGCACACTCACTCCTCTGCGGTTATCCAAAGCACAACAGATGACCATCATATATCCGCAGACGGGGAGAAGGAGGCCAATTATGGCGCCTTTCCTCCATAAAACGAAACCACACTCACCCTCAAAAGAGGAAGGCCGGTTTAAACATGTAGTATGACTTTGTGGAAACATTTACAAATATGGTTTGAATGTTAAAACGCCTGCTATAACTCAAACACTTTCTGTCATTTCGGCACGGTATTAAAAATATAACACACTCCAGCTAGTAAGGATTTCTGGTCCAAGTGGTGATTGTTTAATTTGACAATACACCTTTTGTTGTGGTGGTGATTGCAACAAATGTTTGACAGGCTACCCCATTTGCCTTTGTTTCCAAGTGACATGATGTCATGATATTTTTGTCGGGCTTCGCCTTGTTATTTTCTGCATGGGGAAAAAACCCAAAAAGAAGTCAAGTTTGTTTTTCCCCCCGTGGGGTTGCAGCTGCTATCAGGCTGATTCTTGCATGCGATGAGGTCATATATAGAGTTTTTTTTTCTGTTTTTCAAAGTAGAACAGAGCCATCTCTCTGAGTTGTGTAGATGAGATAGGGAGTTGCTGGATGGAAAGCAGAGTCACACCTCCTCCCACTTCCTTTTAGTGTGTTTGATAGCTGGCTCTATCACCATTAGTTGTAGTCAAAGTAATGGGGCAGCATGGCGAATAACAGTTTGGGGTTCGATTCTCGACTATGGCCATCATGTGTTGAGTTTATGTGGTGCCCTCCCACATTTGAGAAATATACTTACTCGGTTGAATAAAGAGTAAATTGTCGATAAATGTGACTGTGAGAGTAAATGGCTGTTTGTCTGTATACTGTAAAGACATCTGTGGTGGATTATCCTACCTAAGGTTCCTGTAAATAAATGTCTTGTAAATTTGACACACCACAGAGAAGAGTCGTTAACAACCCTTCCAAATTTGAATAATTAAAAAACAAAATCACTAAGTATATAAAATGGAGTTTCAAAGTCATGAAGACTCAAGCTTTTTGTTTCTGCTCTCAAATGCTTTGGTCACGCCTGCTAACCACACTCGCTTAAAAATGAATGCGACTTTATCTCATGCTGTCTCATCCCTAAATGTTTGAATCACAAAAATGTCTCCCCATAAATCGTCCAGTGGCTGGTATATATCTGTCATAATGAGGTCTTCTGTGGCATGACGTAAGGTGCTAACCAGCTAGCTTGCAAGCTAACAGTCTTGGTCCTCGTCAAAATAACTACAGTAATTAAAATAACTTTTCAATTTCTCCAGATAACCAAAGGTGCGAAAGTCATATCGTGTGAGAGGGGAGACTCGTGTCAACAGCTGAAAAACCAGGAAAACTAAAATCATGAAAAAAAACATTTTATCACCATACCTCCACAACAGACTACTATCTTCATCTCCATGTTTGAACACATTTTCCGGTGTTATCTTCGAACATGTATGATGTATTTAGAAGCAAATATCTGGATTCAATTCAAAAGATACTTAAAAATGTATCATTTCAAAAGTCTCATGGCACTAAAACACAAATGTCACAAAGAGGATGTATGATGTCATCTAGTCAAAAAGCATTCAAACTGACGTGCCTGCCATCTTATGCTGTGGGAACACAACTTTTTCATTTCTTAAAAATTTGTCAACCGATTGGCTGAAATTCCCACTGCGCACCTGACCATGTGCCTGATGTATGTTTGGATGAGTTTGGTGTTGCAGAAATACCTCTCAAAACACCTATGGGATGAATCCACAGACATCTTGTCCAATGATAAATCAAAGTGGTTACAAACGTTCAGACCTTAACACATTTGCCAATGTATTTGGCAAAGACCATCAGACCATAACAGTCTTCAACAAAGACATTTGAAAACATGTTATGGGCTGATGCAACCAAAGTAGATTCATTTTGTCGGTTGGCTTTCATTTCCCGTAATTGCCACGTGTACCAAAACGTTTGTCCAGGTAGAATTTAAAAGGGACTTTGCAGGTCTCATTACGAGGCAGTAAAACCAGATGATTGCGCCAAGTTGGTCATTAAGAAAAGGAATGATCATCGAGATAAACACACAGTGGAAGATAAGTAAAAACACAGGTATTTGTCCGACTGTAATGTGGTTAATTCTTAGGGTTGTAATAATGGATTCCTGAGAAAATGAATGGTTTTCCCTACAGACATGAACAATTCCATTTAAAATATTTATAGCATTGCTGAAGCTGTTGTGAAAACTAACACCGGGCTATTTTCCATGGAAACTTCTGTGCAAGAGAATAGATTTGACTCACCCAGAAGCAGAAGTTTGATCCACCCTACCATGGTGACCAGAAAAAGACAGTCTTAACTTCTCCTCTCTGTCTTCAGAAACAACTTCTGAGTTTCCAACTCGGACATAAAAACATGCGAGTGAGTACTTCTACCCACACGTATGGGTGGAGTGAGAACGTGGGGTGTGTGAGTGTCTGTGATGCATGATTTTTTTAAATTTTTTTTTTTTACATTTGTACACATCATCACGTCAGCCTCTCACTTCCTTCTAGATGGTAGTTCTCTGTCAAGGGGGAGGTCATGTGCTGTTTGGACTCTGCGACCTGTCATTGTTTCGTGCGGCCCATTTTGATGCTTCGCCCTCCCGCTGGCAGCGTTATTACGGAGACACGGTTTAACTATGGCGATGACATATAAATGGCTTCTGCCTCTGATTGCGACCAAGTGGGACAGTGAAACAATGTATTAACTTCCCTTCTTTTATTTTCCTCACATTTTCTCATTTGGATTCTCCATTGAATATATTTTAATCAAAAATAACACAAAAAAAACCCCCACATGCACAAAGGTGACTTTTGGGACATTAGTGGAAGAAGTCAGATTCAGATTAAAGTGGTCAAAGAGTGTTATATATTCTCGGTAGCAGTACATTATGACAATGAAAACAAATAAATGTTTAATCGCCTCATCGCATTATCAATTGCACACAACAAATTAACGGATTACTAGTTATGAAATCGGTCAACTATGATAGTTTGCTCGATTATTGTTCAAGTCACTAAACAGGGGAGCAAAATTACTGCAAAATGTCTCAAGGTTCTTTATCACACATGACAATTTGACATTTTGGTACACGTTTCAGCAAGGATCATGTGATTTGACACAGATGATTTCCTTTCACGGGCCACATAAAAGAATGTGGTGGGCCGGATATGGCCCCCAGGCCTTGAGTTTGACACTGTGTCCATCCACTGTACAGTATCCACTGTATGATATGCCAGAACCTAAAAAATAAAAAAAAGGGAATGAGGAACCTTCGGAGACAAGATGGGGACAGAACATTCTTCGACTTCTCCATTTTTTTACCTTTTTGTGAGAATTTGCGAAGTGTACTTGTTAAGGTTTGGGCTGAGAACGCAACACTCAATGACCCTTAGCAGGCATGTTATTGTGCAAGTGGAGTACACTAAACAACATGCACACCCTGCGTCTTTTCTCAACTCCAGTGCCGTGTGACAAGGCCATTTGGAGGCCACGACTCCGTATCCAGACGCTAACCCACCGAGCTGGCCGGTCATTTTAGGTGTGAAATTGACAGACAGCTGTTCCCCTGGAAGCGGCCGGGGGAGGGGCTGCTTGAAATGTTGCAAACATGACCCTAAAAAAAAGGAGACTTGGTGAGCTGTCAGAATTACAGGACGAATGCTTTGTCCAGATGTGGAAAATGACAACTTAAGCACACTAAAGAGCGATTGCGTACATTTTTGACACAAACAAACCATTCTTTTGGTACACCTACACAGTTTCCACATGTTTGAATTGGAATATTTTTCAGTTTCTTATTCAAAGAAGAGTTACTTAATGATTCTGCTCCTCATTAACTTATCCTCTTATCTCACCACCTTTTTCCTGCACATACAGAGAGATGGGGCGCTTACAGCATTTTGGACTGTTTTGTATCGGCTGTGCCTTGTTTCAGAGTTCTCAAACAATGAGGAGGGACCGCTGTGCAAGTCCAGCTGTCTCAACAACTTCCTGACAAACATTGGACCGAAAAGGGCTCAGGATGGAGACTCAATACTTTCTCGTCTGACGTCCGAGGTCTTCGGTCACATTTATTTTCAGACTGGCTGCGCCGAAATACATTTTCAATTGTCATCACAAGAGAAACACTATCTAAAATTCTCCATTCTACCATGTGTCACACATTTAGTCAACAGTCGACCCACAGAAAATGGCAACAAAAGAAACAAAAAAATGTGGCAGCAGCTGACGGACGTGTTACATCCTGCTAATGTTCTTGTTTAAATGTATGAGAGCCGAAAAATAGACTTTCACTCTGAAACTTCATATTTCTATTATAAATAAACTTAAACTATGAAGCAAAAATGTAAAAAAATAAAAATAAAAATCCCATCAAAAGCCCCTCACTTCTCTTTTATTGTCTTTGGTTTATTGCTACTGTTTCCTTCCCATTTTATCTATCTATCTATCTATCTATCTATCTATCTATCTATCTATCTATCTATCTATCTATCTATCTATCTATCTATCTATCTATCTATCTATCTATCTATCTATCTATCTATCTATCTATCTATCTATCTATCTTGCTAGCTGTTTGGTGCTCTCTACCGTCTTTGTTACTGATTTGTTGCTTTACTGTTGTATATGTTCGTTGTTCCATGTACAGCACTTTGTGTGCAGCGATGGCTGTTTGGAAATGCTCTTTAAATACAGTTGAATTGTGCTAGTCAATTTTATTTTGTAATTAGAGTGAAACTTGATAGTTCAGCTACATTTCCGGTTTTATTGTGGAAAAAACCTTTCCGTTTTACTTCCTTTTATCCTCCAACCTGTACAACGTGAGACTCAACAAAGTCGCTCACTCATCATTAATCCCCTTTTTAAAAAGTTATCATTTCAGCGCCATTCAGTTTTGTCTGGTCAAAATATTCCTGGCATTTATTTTGTCAACATCCATCTCGCTCGTACGTAAACTTTTTTTGTTTGACATTTTGCGTTTTGAGTGAACACACCTGCGGGAAACCATCGGTTTTGTTTAACCCACACTCGTCGTCCGTTTTCCTAACATACGTGCAAAGAATAGTTTTTTCAACTGTCGAAATTAGTGGACTAGATGAGAAAGAGATTAAATGGGAAACGGTTGACTTGAAAATATTCGCAGGTGCTGTTTCTTGAGCTTCTCTTGACAGCATTTGTTGAGGAAGAGTCCTTAATTAAGAATTAAGCAGGCCAACTACGTATGAAAGACTGCATTGTTGTTTCGTCTATCTTTCATGTACTATTTGGATTAATTTTTTTCTGCTTTTCTACCTCCCATAAGGTGCACACCCGGCTTGAGGACACATACTTGACTACCTCCTGCATCATCTGGTAGGTACCTGTGAAGTGGGGTTCACATAAAGCCATTAGTATAATTTAATCAAATAATTGCATAAAAATAGGTTTGCATTTTTAAACAACAATGCCAATATAAAATGTGCATGTAAGGCACAGGTATTATGTTTGCCCACTTTGGGTGCCCAGCCTCACGTTCTTTAGTGTAGTATCTGTGAAGAAACGTGTTTCTTTATAAGGCCCGGTGAGTGATGTGTGTGCCAAAGAATGAGAGTGTAGTTGGCTGCTGCTAGCTCAAGTTAGCCAATCAATGTGTTGAGTGGCTTGGTGTCTCTTTCTTTGGTTCCCATTTCTTCAATACATTGATTGAAATTGCATGTCGATGGTTGCGTCTCTTCTGGATCACTTTCGGGGACATGACAATACCGTCTAACTAGCGGTGGAAGGCTACATTAAATTATCTGAAGATGTTCACCATATTTTGGAAATGGCAAAAAAAAATAAACAAAAAATAAAAATGCCAATGGGTCTTAATGGATGCCGGATGCAGTCACAGTGACCCTTACAGTCAACAATGTCTGCCTTGGAATAGTGCGCTTTGTTCTAACCTCTTACAATACGTGCAAAATGACATTTCCCTCATTTTGTCAAGAATAAATTGTCCTTGCAGAGCACAGCATGGCTCCTGTGCTGATTTAGTCTGTCCACTCTTACACAGTCGAGCTGAACCTTTTTATATAATGTGCCAAAATACATTTGAAGACTATTTTTGCGCTGCGTAAGACATTGAGTTTTGTTTTATTGACCTCCTCGGTCCAATGTTCTCAGAGGAAATGACTTTGGCTTATTGTCACACTCTTACATTGAGGAAGCGTCTCATATTGGTTATGTAACGGCCATAAATATTGTTTTGCAAAAATTACTTTTGCTTCATCTCAGGCCGTCTGACAGTGTCAGCAAGCTACTTATTCTTTTAGAATTTACTCAATGAATATAAAAATTTACACATTACAATTCCTCACTTTGAAATGAAAATTTGCCGCAACTTTGTATAGGATGCATTAATTAAGGCAGTTTTTTAGTAACTAATTAATATTACTTTTGTATTTACTTCTTTTTTTAAATGTGCACAATATCTAAACATATGTAATAAAAACGCTAATTATGTAAATGACTGAAACACAAATAATTATTTTCACAATATATGCTCACTTTTGAGGAGACATACTTTTATACTTATCTGTTTTTAAATTACATAATATAATGTAAATAACTTACAAGTGTTGATGCACCATTTTTCCAACATTGATCAGTTCAAGTTATTAATTTACTTCTTAATCTTACACTTGCTTACTCCTAAATACACAATATGAACATCTTTTGACTGTATGAATAATCATTTTTGTTTACACAATGCATGATCATGAAAGCAAGTATATCTTTTCGTTATAGGAACACAATAGGAAATACATCGAATGCATGAATACTTGAATTGACTTTTCATGATTGCAGCCAGCTTTTTAACTTTTTCACGGGTGTAATAATTCCTTTTGCTCATCGGATTCCAGTTTTATGATGTAAACAGAATCTGCACATACTCTGTTCAAGAAACATAAATGTCCCCATTGTGGTGGCAATATCGGTTATTTTATCTTAAATGTGAAATAAGATTTAGCCATAGAGAAAGCAAGAGCACCTGCTGGTGGACAAATATGGTAATACACCCACCGTCTCAACTGTATGCACTTATTGTCTTCGGTTGCATACTGTAACTGCACACATACAGTAGATGCTGTAACTCCTAACAACCCCCCCCCCCCCAAAAGCAATTTCCAGGCTTGTTTAGGCACATTTTGTATTCACTTTGTGTGAATTATTGTTGGCAGACCAGCTTAAGAGGAGTCAGTTGTGTTTTTCCAGCATAGAAAAAAATATTCTCATCAGGTGCAATGTGAAACAACAAGCTGGAAATTAAGGTCGAAGCACCAACTCGGCAAATTCAGCAAGTTTTTTTTTTTTTTACATTTCAAATGAAACTCCATAAAATGCTGACCCAAACATTCTGAACACGATGTACCGCTCCACATGCAGGATAAGCCAGGAGGCGGCTTAAGGCAAAATGATGGAATATGTTTTATGTTTGCAGAAATAACGTAGTTGCATTGCATTGGTCTCCCATATCTCTCTGGAGTAGACATTTTAAAGTGTGCTACATAGTTGGACATGCTGGATTCAATTAAAAGATTGGACGCAGCTTATTCATCTAGTCATACATAACGATGCCCGGTGAGGAGATACAGTAGTGTATAAAGACGTATGTACTTTCTATGTATGTGCGATAACAGATGAGTACCGTATATGGTGATTTTGATTCAATTTTTCGAGAAAAATCTGACAATATGTCAGCAGATATTGCGAGACTTCACTCAGTACAAGTCCTCTACTTACCTCTGTGTACTTACTGATACCGCTTGCTTGCCGATATTTGATAATGGCATTACATCTGGCAATTGCGATGAAAAATCCCTAATCTCTCTAAAGCGGTGGTGTCAAATTCAGGCCCGCGGGCCATATCTGGCCCACCACATCGCTTTATGTGCCAGATTTTAATGCATCAACTTCAAAGATTCTTGTTAAAATCTACCCACGTTTCAAATCATCATATGTAATAAGTACAAAAAGATATTGCAGCAGTTTCTTTTATTACCACACCGCGTTTTCAACAAATATTATCCTTGGCTTCTGATTTTAAAACAACTTATCCATCACTTCATTGTGTGTAATAGCCATCACACGTTCAAATGAGAAAAGGCCAAAATCATCAGTGAAGTCAGTTTTTGTTTTCTCAATCTCTCTACCTCGATCAAATGACATGAAAGTGTTTATGTACGAGTGGTGCCATCGGAGAAAGCTCAGTGTCCTGCCGCTCGGAAATATGCGTGGTGTCAGGGTGGAAAGGTCTATTTTTGATGTCACTCGAGCCTTGTCGGTGCTGACCCTCGCAGTGTCCAGTCAGTCGCAGCCGAACAGTCGGGCCATTTTTATTTTTATTTTTTTACACACATCTTTGTCAACAACAATCATAGAACATTTATGGGAGGTGACAAGATTATGGGTCTGCAGACTTTATTGTTTTTGTCTTATTATTAACAGTTGCTCTTTTATTTATTTCTTTATTTTACGAGTGTAAGTCCATTGAAATTTTAGTTACAGTCCTACCAGGATTTTAGCATGGTCACAGTTCAACCCCCGAAACAGATTTATTACAGTTTTCATGATTTCCTATAAAAAACACTTTAGAGTTATTAAAATGCAAAAAATAAAATGAAAAATGTGGGGCAAGTGGGTGCCATGTTTGATGGACACGGATCCACAGTCACGCCTGGGATTGGGACGTTCAGTCTAAAATCTCCCCTAACCAAACTTTTTAACTGACTTGCTTCTATTCGGTCCCTGCGGTGCTCAAAGCCTCTGTGTGGAGAAAGTGTGAAAGTTCTGCTCTGCTGGAGCTTTCATCCACATGGAGAACTTTACCTCGCCTGGGGCAATTGGGCCAAAGCGCCCCCACCCGTCACCTGCCATGACTGAGGGCAAAGGAGGAAACCAGAAAGCCAGCCTGACTGAACTGTGGAGCCCTTAAATGTAAAGTAGGCAAGCAGTGCAGAGAGTGGCCAGCAGGGGACCTACCTTGGCAAAGCTATTCCAATTTAAATCATAACTTTACAGATATACACAGGTGTATCTCGATAAATTCGAATACAGTAGAAAAGATCATTTACTCAAGTAGTTGCATTTAAAAATTGAGTGCTCACTTTTCAAATTAGATTTTGGGGAAATGATGGATATTATTCAATCCGTGTCTTCTTGTTGCTGCTTTCTTCACTGTGACCCCTTTTTCATGTATACCCCGCTGAACACTCATTTAGCCTTATATAGATAATTAAAATAATAAATTATAGAAAATTTGAAACATAAAGCTATTTTCTGAGTAAGTCACGGTCTCCCATGGCTGGTGAGCTATTTTTAGAACAGACTAGTACCAGCTGGAACAACATGGCACATTCGTCAACAACAAAAATGCATCCCTGTTTGCAGTGTCTCTTTCATATCGCTCCCTCCCTTCTCTATCTCTGTGCGTAACTGTTCACCCTTCCCCTCTCTGCTCGCCCAAAAGGATTCAATTCAAAACGACTGGCCTATATCAACTTCAAAGGGGTGGCAAGTCTTCTCAGCTCATTACCGTGAACGGACTGTGTGTAGCCCCGCCCATTGACATCATTTTGATTTTGGTTGACACCGTCAGCGCGATTCATTTAAAAAAAATGGCTCAAAATATTCATGTCCTCCCATATGCAGTCACTGAATTGGAACCAAATATGATCAAGTCTAATGTTCTACTAGTACATTTTAAACGAATACACGAAATCAAACGTATGCACATACGTACAAAAAAAGTACTGAAACAAATATTTAAAAAGAAACGCTTATTGATACCGTTCTTGTACAAGCTTCTTCAGGTGTTCCTAATGTTGTGTCCGGTGATTGTAAGGCCTTCAATAGCCTCATCGTAACAATCGCCTTTCGTGCAGTCATCTTCCAACTGCCCCATCAGTACAATGTACAACTCGCAAGTTTATGGCATTGCATAACATTGCGCAAATATTTCACCATGTGCTGTTTACTAACGAGCCCTTCAGGCTATGAGCCGGATTAATCTTAATAAAATGTGTGCTTTGTAACATCTATAAGATTCATCATGTTTGAAGGATGGTGCTTTGAACGATCTTATTCATGTCTTTACCATGTTTTGTATTAACTACATAATTAGGGCATAAAGCACCAGAAACCGATAGCGGCAATGTTTTTGTTATTGTACGGTATACATTTTGTTTTTGACTGTCGAGGCGATATTCGAAGATGGCACAAAGCGCTAACGGCGCCATCGCTCCCACACGGCAACGCAATGATCCCTGCGCCTAATGTGGATTCCAGAAAACCCATTTGTCTAAAAGTGAGCCCCTCTGGACCCGTTCAACACCACAAAGTTAATAATCACAGACTGATGTACTTCATATTGTTTTGAAAGACACTTGAAATTGATTGCCGTCATTTGTAAGCGTGTACAGAATAAATGTTATGCGGGTGGGATTTAGTTTGGGGGGGTGCATGAATAATTGCAAAATGTCTGCATGGCTCTCGGGCAGGGCCCGGCTTGTTTTGCACCCTGGGCGAGACATACTTTTGCGACCCCTCCCAGCTAACGATACCCCACAAGGGTGTTTGCAGTGTCTGGCATTCTTTTTTGGAAATGTGAGAGTACTCCAAACTTCTCTCTCATGTTCCCCAATGTCGAAAATGTTTCCTTGAATGGCTGAAGTTGCAGCATCGACGACGACATTGGAAAAAAATGCTACCTCCGGCTTCCTTTGTGCATCACTCAAAGGCTCATCAGATGAAAAGCGACACTTTTGTCGACTTCAGTCTCGTCACTTGAAGAACAGCCTCAGCATTCACGTCTTCACAAATATCTTTTGCTGCCACAAAGGCTGTTTCCCTGTATTGATGTAAATCTTTCTCAGTTCTATCGAAGACTGACTGCCATATCAACCTGCATGCTGGGAGACCGCACCAGCTTGCTGGCATGGTGGGTCATATTAAAGCGGTCGTACCGCGTAACTGTACAAAAACTGAAACGAGATGATCCCACCTCTTCTGACAGGGACTGGGCCTCGACTTTAATGGTTGGGTGTCTAGTGTGATCCCTCACGTCAATCAAGGCCTCTCTCGCGGGGACCTTCATACCTCAGTGGCTCCACACGTTATAATTTGTTCTCCCGACATCTTCAGTCGTCTTCGTTTCTCGGAAAAACAAAGTCAGCTGGTGGCTCGCTTAATCCTCTGGGAACCAGCTGAGTCCCAATTTTGTCTGTGATTACTGGTGGGGGCGGCCCGGTGGGTTCAGTGGTTACCGCGTCGACCTCACAGTGCAGAGGTTCAATTCCTGCTCTAGCCTCCCTGTGTGGAGTTTACATGTTTTCTCCGGGCCTGCGTGGGTTTTCTCCGGTTACTCCGGTTTCCTCCCACATTCCAAAAACATGCATGGCAGGCTGATTGAACACTCCAAATTGTCCCGAGGTGTGAGTGTGAGCGCCGATGGTTGCTCGTCTCTGTGTGCCTTGCAATTGGCTGCCAACCGGTTCAGGGTGTCCCCCGCCTACTGCCCGAAGACAGCTGGGATTGGCTCCAGCACCCCCCGCGATCCTTGTGAGGATTAAGCGGATCAGAAAATGGATAGATGGATGGATGGATGGATTACTGGTGGCCAATTTGCAGAGTCGCTGGATAAAGGCTGATCAGCCACAGGAGCAGGTGCTGTTGCAGGTTGGGGTATTTCTGTTCGAGAGCATAAGATAGAGTCAGTCGTTTAAACATGTTATTCACGAGTAAAAAGGACAAAATAAGAGAGCACACACCTGACAAGCTCGGCAAAGATACGGCTACAAAAGTGGATTAATCTATTGAACGTGTTTTTGGAATGCGGGATTGAAACCAGAGTACCCGGAGAAAACCCACGTGGGCACCGGGAGAACTCCACACTTTCACTTTTACTTGAGTCTTATTTCTGTAAAGTTCGAGTACTCTTACTTGAGTCCAATTTTTGGCTACGTTACTCACCTCCCACTGCCACGAGCCATTCAGAAGTTTCTCCGCGTTGCCTTGAAGGATCTACCATCCAAATTTCTCGGTTATATTAAAAAGATTTTGATGCTGTTACGCACTGCTAAATGCTGTTTTCCAGTGCAATGTCTGCTGTGTGAGGCCTGTTGTGGATGTTTTCCACCAGCAGGATGCGCTGCAGTCCCTTCACACATCAAATCCACAACAAGCAGTCTTCTCTCACGGCACTTTACTGGATATTTGTGTGTGT
>CAAKHF010017132.1:0-13282 GCA_901007745.1 Hippocampus kuda
CCTGCATGTTTTCCATCCCTCCCTGCTGCAACACACCTGATTCAAATGATCAGGATCACTATCAGGTGCCGATAGAGCTTGCTGATGAACTGATCATTTGGATCAGGTGTGTTGCAGCAGGGAGGGATGGAAAACATGCAGGACAGCGGCCCTCGAGGACCGGACTTTGACACCTATGATTTAGAGTGTTCCATTAACCTGCCATGCATGTTTTTGGAATGTGGGAGGAAACCGGAGTACCCGGAGAAAACCCACGCAGGAACGGGGAGAACATACAAGCTCCACACAGGAAGGCCGGAGCCGGAATTACACCATGTACCTCTGCACTGTGAGATTGACGCGCGAACCACTGGACCACCGACTAAGTGTAATAACAGTCAAATACTTCTGTGATTCAAGGATATTGTCACATTTCTTTTCATAAAGCATCGTGGGGGCATTCACGACGGCGACGGCAAAATATTCATGAAGTGGTTTGTCGTATTTGTGCCTGATTCTAGCCAACCGAGATCATTTCCATGTTCCAGATGCCCTGTAGGCAAATACTGGCACTACCATGGGGAGCGCTGCAGCGAACTGGTGTCGCTACCACTCGACCCGTCGTTCATTATCACCTGCCTTGTCGGGAGCCTCTGCCTCGTTTGCGCCATCGTCGGCATTCTGGTGTTCCTAAACAAGAAGTGCACGACGACGAGGAAGGCGGTGACTTTGGTGTAAGTCGGAAACGCGTTTGCGTTCTGGTTCTTTTTTGTGATGTGAGGCTTTTTAAAAGCGTCTTCCACCTACTCCACTAGGCACAGCCTTGCTCCCTATGCCTTTGAAAATACTTTGAGGGTCAACCCAGTGTATGAAAATGATGATGGCATCTTAAGCCAGGTGTCCACACTGCCATGCCCCTCCAGTTCGGCTTCATCCGGCTCTCAACAGTCTGAGCAGGAACTGTATGCCTCGGTTGAAAACATACATCTCAGTATCGAGGTACACGGCGCCGAGCGGCACGAGCGCTTGGACTAACAACCACGCTACTAACCGCTCAAGTAGCCGACTCATTGCTCTAACACACTCTCAGCCATTTGTAACTTCGGAACCTTCGACTTCCAATTGGTTTGGGTTTTGAAATCATTTTTCTCGTAGGAAATAATGGACATCGAAATCATCTGTTTCAGGGTCAAGACTACAGAACAAATGTGATAAAAAATGACATCGGTCCCTCCAAATGTCAAATGAAAAAGCCAAACATACTTATTGCTAAAGGGCGTTAATCACTTCAATTCTAACCTTTGACTCTCGGATGTCTTTCGGCCGAGCTCTCATGGGAAGTGCTGATGTCTCGCAGGAAAATGAAAAGGCATGACAGTGGCCCTTTTTAGAAAGCCATAAAAAGCCAGAAGTAAAACGGGGGGCTAACTGTCAAAACATGCTTAGTTGATTCCATTGGAAAATGTGCTCTCACTTGTCTGCGTCTTCATTTTCTGATCCTGTTCCTGCTCACATATTTAGACCCTAGTATGTCATTCAAACAGCCAAGACTGGATTTATTTTCTTCCCTTGGGCCATAAATTTTCCCTTAACAAAGGTGACAAACGTGTGATGAGAGCAGGAATAGGAATCGGAGCCATTAAACCGCTGTAAAAAAGTGTCCGTGTAATTATTGTTGTGAATTATAAACCGTCTGTGTTGTTTAGCACAGTGCCGTTTGGCGGCAGGCCATCTTGCCGCAAGTCATGCATGACAGCGGTTCATTTCTGAAAGCCACAAGTCAAAGATGAAGCATTAATCAAGAAGTTTAATCACTAAAATGCGCTGTTTTTTTTTCTTTTCTTGCAATCTGTTTTGGATGTCTAATGCAGGGCAGTGATTCAATTTTAAAATTCATGTTCATTAATGTCATTGATTTGCGTCCAAATTCCTTTTCATGGAGGGCATTTTTCTCAATGGGCAATGATTTCTGTCTAAGGTACCCTAAGTGAAAAAAAAGTGTAATGAGAACAGCAGTAATCGGAATCCGAGAAACTAAATGGAACAATGTTGCTACATTTGTAATTTTGTCATTTTGTTCTGAAAATTGGAGACAGTGCGAGTACATTGATATATATATATAAATATGCAATGACGATGATCCATTCAACTAGAATATGTGTTGCAAAAATGTAACAAAAACCTAAAGGAATTTTTGGTACCGTAATTTTTAGAAACCCAAATCATTCAAACGAGCTTTAATTTAAATTTTTATTTTATTTTTTTTATGCTGAACAGATATGCAATCAAATTGTGGATTAGGTGTTGCAGAAAGGCCACAAAAAGCAAATCATCGACCCAGAATTCAACCCTTGTTGACAATTTTGTGCACCTTCAGAGGTATATTTTTTCACAAATATCACTGCTCAATAATCAGAGCTGGAAGTTAACATTTTGATAATTTTTGTTTGCGCTGATTCAGAACTGCCCTCTTTTTTCTCTAGCACATCAGGTTTTCGTATTAGCACGACTAATAAAAAAAACAACGAATATAATATGTAATATAGTAATATATTAAGTCATATGTATAAAATAAGGATTTCAGCAACAGGTGGATTTTTTTTTTCTGAAACGTCATAGCTATAAATGACGACATATGTAAAATCTTTGTTACACAACCATTCACAGGTCAAACTTAAATCAAAAAATGAAACTGTAATCTCGAAAACCTGACGTGCTTTATGATGCATCAGCATCGTAAAGCCATCGCTGCTAAAACTTGCTGTTGACGAGTTTATTTTGGAAGAATAGCAATCGAGATTTTTGGAGGTTCTACTGCGCTTGTGTCAACTGTTTAAGGACATGCTCTGAGGACACAAAACACAGATGAGCCTCCCCTACAATGTCGCAAAACTTCCAAATCTGCTGCGCAAAACCCTCCGAAGATGACATCTGCTGTGTAGTTATAGCTGTAGGTCAAAATGCTTGTTGTATACTGTAGGGCTCGTCACTTTTTATTTACTCTCCATCTGCTTACGTGCTCTCCAGGCGCCTCTGCTGGCATGAGAAATTAATGAAGCGTGTCGTAAACACAGTGGGTGTCCACTTTGTGTGTACGTGCGTGTGTGTGTGTGTGCGTGCGTGTGTGTGTGTGCGTGTGTGTGTGTGTGTGTGTCTTTCCCACAGATCCCCAGACAACTCTACACCACAAGATCCGAAAAGTTAGTATCGGAGCTGGTGGACTTCCATCAATGCATCCCGCACAATGAGGTGAGAAAACCACACGCTGTCAAATGACACCCGGAGATAGTTGAGTAGGAGTGGGAATGAGACGGAGTCATGATTAAAAAATGCTTTTTCTCCCTTCGGGTTAAATTTGCACTTTATCTTCAAGTGTGACTGTAAATATTTCAGCACGTTTTGCATGAAATATTGGATAGCTCAGTGATGCAATGCAAAAGTAAAATGTGTGCTTGAGACAAACCCGATTATTCGCGACCAATATGCATTCCTCAAATCTTTTGTGAATTAGCGCTCTGCTCAGAACAATGACAAATTGTCTTCGGATCTCCCGACAGGATTTTAACGAGGTTGATGCCTGGTTTTAGGCTGGGTGACAGTAAAACTGAAACAGAAGACCTAATGTATGTTTTGTGCACTTTTAGTCTGGCTTACACATTATTATACCCCATCGACCGTATTGTTAAAAATACGGGTGTGTTGTTGTCACATGTACGGCACTGCCAGTACTTGCCAGAAATCCCTGCAGCTCTGAATGCTTAATGTGGCCCTCCTGGCCTTGGTTCTTTAATCCAGTATAAAAATATGATGTTTTGCAGGAAGTTAGTTGTGCATAAAAGCGCTCAGTGCTTTTAGAAATAATTTCTCAGTAAAGGAGCCATAAAAAGATACACCAAAAAGAAAATTGAAATATAGTTCGGAAACTGAAGCAACACTGACTGAAACTGTTGTTTGTAAACCAAGGTTCCACTGTTTCCCAAGCAAAGTCCTTGCATGAAGATCACCTTTGCAAAAAGTAAGCTCCAAATTAGGGCTATACATGTCAAGCTTGGTTTCATTAGATGCCATTTGTGCTCAAACTTTTCATTTTGCTTTGTGACTGTTTGCAGTACAGTTTTCTCTGTGTTGCAAGAAGCCACAAAAATGACGAAAAATCCCTGACATCCGACGAATGCAAGAGTTTCTTCTCATTAGGAGACAACCAGTAGAAATTCCTGCCGTTCCTTCAATGCTGCTTCCTTGACGGGTTTTGTGGGAAAGTCCAGTTGCTAGTAACAACAGTGTTCCATGATACATCAAATACCTTGGAAATTCCTTTGTACTTTTCTGCTGACTGACACCTTTTAAGAATGACATCCTCTGATGCTTCTGAAACTCTCTGGGGACCATATGGCTTTTGGAAATGGAAATGTCCAGAAAATCCCACGAAACTTTGCCAGGGGTTAATCAGTGGGTGTACATCGTGCACAGTTATGGTGAATGCGGAAACACTTTGGAAATGATGGAGCGCGTGGCCTTTGGATCTAATGTGTCTCTTCTGGCTTCTCTCAGACGTGGCGACTGCCAAATGAATACAGAACGTGTTTTCTTCTGTGGACATCCGACAGCGAAGGCAGTGAGGCCACCGTGGTGTGATGGCGCGGCGGTGGCGTCCGGGAGCCTCAGTTGCCATGGCAACAAACCGAGCGAAGGATCTATGCTTATCTGGATCTCTGATGCCCCCCTCCCCGCCCCCACCGCTCGACCAAGCGCCTGTAGAGCAGACATGTCCAGCTCCGGGCCTGGAGGGCCACTGTCCTCCCTGTTTTCCAGCTCTCCCGCCTGCAAAACACCTGATTCAGATGATCAGCTCCGAAGCAGCATTAGAACGATCCTGATGATTTGAATCAGGTGTTTTGCTCCTGGGAGAGCTGGAAAACAGGCAGGACAGCGGCCCTTGAGGACCGACTTTGGACACCCCTGCTGTAGAGTCATGAATTGTTCATTGTGATGACCGAGTCTTGCTAGACAGAGCGATATGGATATTCCAACACGTGTGGATTGACGTTGTTTTCATGTGGAATCGAATATTTATTACACATTACATATGGTAGGAAAATTGCTTGTTTGGCGGTTCTTTCCTCACAGTGAGGTATTTATTATTTACAAAGTGACGCACTTGGTGATATTTCACTTTAGATGTTCTTTTTGTGCGCCATTGTCAACCCAAAAATAAGAGAATGAACGTATTAGTTGACAGCAAAAACAAAACAAAAACAAAAACAGGCTTAGGTGTCCGACAAGTTCTTCAAAGCTACTATAAGTCTGATCATTTCTTTGAATTTTTTTTGTACACAATTTACTGTTAAAATAAACTTTTTTTCATTACGTGTTATTTAGGTTTTTTTTTTTTTTTTTGTGGCAGCTGAAAAGGTCAGAATATATCGGATCTCCAATATTTGACTGTGGGATTCACCGTCCACTGAATCAAATAAATGCCTTTTGTTTTTCCTTGTCAAGTAAAAATGTTCCCACGTACAGACACCCTGCCTCAAATAATCAAGAATTTGCAGCATCAAGTGAAACGCCTCACCACAATCAAAAGCCTCATATATCCCAATATGAAAAAAAATATTGAGAGGCCATGACTCAAATAATTGTAGGATGTTGTCCACTGAATCAAAGTACCTCAAATAAACAGACTTTTTTCACGATCAGTGGAAAAATATTTGCGCAGATGCCATGCCTCAAATATGTTTGCAGAGTGTGCCTTTAATCAACAATGTACCTCAACTAGATGAATACTTGTTTCCCCCTTTCGGTTAGCAAAATATTTCTGCAAACAGACACCGTGCCTCAAATAATCACACCTCTTGTTTTCCTAGGCAAAATCAGTCAGGCCATACCTCAAATAAATGCTATGTGTCTCATACACTAAAACAAATACAGTAAACATTTCTTTCACCCCATCAGGATTTTTCCCTTATCAGAAAAAAAATAAATCGACTTTCGCTAATAGATGCCATAAACAAGTCAATGCTTCCACTCAAATAAAACCTCCCCCCAATGAGGAAATGTAATGGCAGAGAAAGAGAGAAATTTTTTCACATAATACAAGTGTATTTCTTCTGCGGATACAAATCTCACTTCAAATAGTGTGTGCTTTGGTTCCCATTAGGAAAAAAATATTTGCACTAGCAACTGCCGTACTTCAAGCAATATTTGGCCATGTTGTTTATCAAACAAGTACATGCCTCACTTCATAGAATTACCTACTTTTTTCCATTCAGAAAAACAAAATGTGTTGTTGACATGCCTCAAACAGTTATCATTCACTGAAACAAACACATCACATCAAATTTAAATAATTTTTTTCCCCCATCAGGATTTTATTTCCTCAATGACAGATGCCTTCCCTCATATAACTGCAGGACGGCAACAATTTTCCCTTGATAAATAACCAGGGAGCACACATTTGGAAGAATATTAATTGGGACAAATGATTGTTTTAATGAGACAATAAACATGGTAATGTTTATCTTGGCCAACCACACTAAATGTGCAAGTTGAAGAACAAATGCCAGCAGAGAACCTTTAATCTGAGTTAAACGCCTCTGATCACCTCGTGTGCGTGCGAGCCTCAAATGAACATCAGCCACACGACCCTTTTGCCTTCGTTTGAAATTATCTCTACGTTAATCTTGTTTGCCGCAATGCCCATTAGGACGTCAAGTCCAGTTAGGAGTTACTTGCTCGTAAACCGCCGCACAACTCACGATTCCTCACACTTTGCGACTTTAATGAGCTCAAGCGCTAAAGGAAGAAGAATAAAACGTACGGTGAAGAATAGAGGGTGTAATATATTTTATTCTCTACGGTGTCACAGTGCAAATACAAACAGAACGCAAAGATGAAAGATGGTGTGCGCGTTTGAAGAAGCAAACATAAAAACACTGCAAACATGAAAAGCAAAAGGTCCTGCATATCAAATGAGCATCGATACAAAAAAAAGAAAAAAAAAAGACTGAGGTGAAACGATGAACGCAACACGTTGTCTCGAGCTTCAAGTAACAACATGAGATGCTGACACGCTTGATGAAAACAATTCATGCAGCGCTCATTAAGGTCTCAGGTTGGACTTTTTTTTGGTGAGGTGCAATTTTAAGGCCTCTCGCAGGGTGGTGAACACAACGTCTACAAAACAACACAAAATGAAAGGAGACGGGTAAGATTGCATCACCGATCACATCCCGCTTGTCTTCTGACACGTGTTGCCTTGCACGAGTTCACTTGAGAAGGTTCTGCAGCATGGCGGTGGCGTACGTGGGCCGCGCCTGCTTGTTCTCGATGGCTTTCTTCAGGTAATGGATGCCGTCGCAGCGCTCCCAGATTTCCTCGAACTGCCTGGGTAGGATCTCGGCACCCCTCTTTCTGGTCAGACCCGTCTCTTCTAGACTCAGCTCGCACATCTCCATATCATCTTTCCCTGAGGCGAGCGAGACAATTCCACATGGAGACAAGTGCGATTCCGTCAACAAGTTCAGCATGAAGATGAAAGAGCGAGATGTGAAAGAAAGAAAGAAAGGAATTTGAGGGCTGGAGCGATGGACTATTATACAGCATATCATAGACGGTACTGTATATCATTCTTTGGAAGTCAATGCGATGACATCATGGTCTCATCGCTGCATCTCTATCCATCATCTTAACTTTGATCTTTCTAAAGTAAAATCCAATCTTAAGGAAGCAGTATTATGTGGGTGGAGAAAATGAATCGTAAACGTGCCAAACATTTTAGTAAACCGATTCGAAATGCATTGAGTTAAGGCTTTCAGCAGCAGTAAAAATAAGCGAATGGTAGCCTTCTTAGCCACTTCCCCACGACACTCCTGCAAGGACTCTTCCAGGATCCTACACAATGTTGTTTTCACAGCCGCTTCTCGGTCACGTGAGAGGTTACCGCTAAAATGAAACCCAGGAGCTCGCAAAATGAGTAAAAAACACAAACGTCTTTGGGAAGGGGAAAAAGCCCAGGCAGGAGACAGAAAGGGAGCCGACAACTATCAAGAAAAAGAAGGCTCCATTGAATAGACAGGATCAAGAGTCCTACTGAAAATACGGATTTATCTCAACGGGAGAATCCCACGCACCAAGCCCACTCTGCGTAATATGCAACGAGGGTGAGTTGTATTTTTCATGCACTTTGTATTTGCGGTTTATCTTATTTTGAAAAATGTTTAAATGTTAGCATAGCGACCACAGAGCATTTTTCAACATTCAAAACAGGCCCTTGCTAACCTTGAGCTTACGAAAGATGGAATGGGAAATTACACCAAGTCAGGTCAGGTGAGTAGGGTGGTTGCTCCAGTACAGTGATGTTTTTCACCGCCAGGAACTGTCGGATGGTCAGAGCATTGTGAGCAGGCGCGCGCTCATGGTGAAGCGGCCACAAATTTTCCTGACACAACACCCGCTGAACAACAGGAGGAGGATTTCTTTGTAGATCTGCTGATTCATCGCCAGCCAGGACATTGCAGTGGATGATGCCACTGTCACATCGAACAATGTGCTCAACATGATTTTACGCATCTTGATTTCGGCGACGTCAAACTGTTCGACTGAAGGTTCTGGTGTGAAGATCCATGACTCATCACGAGTGCCGACTCTCCCTAACAAGTCTCGTCTCCTCATCACTCACTGCTCATTGTTTGACAACCTGACACAGAGGGTATGTCTTAAAAAAATAAATAAAGTTCAATGCTTTCTGAGAGTTGAGATCACAGTTATACACCCAAGGGCAATTACATTGAAGGGAAAGTACTTTGTAATTTGGGCCTGACCTGCCATGCATATGAGGTAACACTGCTGTTTTTGGAGGTCTTTGTCAAATTTAAGTCTTTCTGGCTGTGTTTTCACCTGTTGGACATGAAACTTTTCAAAAGCTCCAATTTCTTCATGACATCCTTGTCGTGTAAATGTGTTCTTGGCTCACCTGCCACCAACACAATGGGCCGCTTGTCCGGGTGCAGCTCCATCTGTCGGGCGATCCACGGCCCATCAAAGTGGGCGTACCACCAACCCTTCTTCTTATTCTGCGGGTCCTTGTACTGGTCGGCGGGCCGGATGAAAGGGATGCGAAAGTAGCGCTGCTGCCGGTTCATCGCCACTTCTTGGTGCTGGGCCATCATGGAGGGGGTGGGGTTCTGTTGCGCTGTCGAGGGAGCAAAGAGCCTCATTGAGTAGAAATATCAAGCACAAGGGCTGAACTGAATGCACAAGATGAAAAAGCTCTCCTATAATGAATTCACCTTCGGCTGAATTCTATCCATTACTATGATACCTTGAAAGTTGAAAGCTTTAGAACATGTACAATATGAAATTTGAAAAGTTCAGGAAATCTGCAGTATGCCTTAAATGTCAAACAATCATAATGCTGATCATCACGTGAGCTATCGGCGCGCCTCACTAGGCTTCATTTCAGTCAGCATCTAGGGCAACATCAGCTCTCTGCTCTGTAGAAAGGAGAGCTGATTACGATTGGACTTGTCTACAGCTACGTGACAAGTTGTTTGTGCAGTAACAATCGAGACAGTGCAGTGAGAGGTGTGTGCCGCTCCCAATAGGTCAGTACTGTACTATCAACGTTTGCGACAGAAAGCAATTTGGAGGATCAGAGCTGGCTTTTTACTTCACTTTGTAACCATGGGCATACTATTGTATGTTCTATTTTGCTTTATGTCGTTTCTTGGTTGTCGCGATTCCATCTTAGTTTTTTGTTTTTTTATTTATATATTAAGAAAACGGGGATCGATAGTTGATGAAATAAAACTACATGTGACAAAGAAAAACAGATCGGTTTTGGATTCTGCACCTCAAAAATTAAAGTTAAGTTAAAAGCAACTGTCTGACCTAAGAGTCTCCAGCGAGTTGACAATCATCATATATATTAGATATGAGACTATTTGTTGCATCAAAGGGTCTAACATGTCCCCATTCCTTATCAATTTCAGCAATCCCTTTTTCTTGTGTAAAATGCCAAAATGCAGATCAGCATTATGCTTTCATGCATCTAAACAATGTGTGTGTGTGTGTGTGTGTGTGTGTGTGTGTGTGTGTGTGTGTGTGTGTGTGTGTGTGCGTGTGTGTGTGCAGAAAGCAAAGCAGTGAGCTGTCACATTAACGTCTGCTGAACCTGACAAAGCATGACCGGCAGTTACTTGTTAATTAGAATAAATATTTTTCAGCACATAGGCGGCGGTTGCATTTTCGGGCCGCCGTATTTTGCCGACTAATTGAATTTTGCCAAGCGCAGGCAGCTTATTTACAGGCAGGTCATTAATCCCTGCCAATGAAAGTGAGGGACGGGAGGGAGGCGGCGAAAATAAACAAAACCATGCATATGAGGGATGTAAAATGCATCGGAAGGAGGACGAACAGAATTTCCGGAACTCACCATAGTCAGTGACAGATTTCGGAGCCCTTTGATCACTTCCGTCGTCATTGCGCTTCTTATTTTTGGACTTCCATGCGTGATAGACCTTGAGGCGCCGATGGAACTCCTCTCTGCAGGCCGCCAGTAGGTCAATGTCTATCGAAATAGAACGTAGCATTATACATACAAGAAATCATTTTCCAAACTCTCAAATTCCTTTTTTATTACCCGCTCTTCATAATTCATGATATTCATCGATGCTGAGACACTGATCATGTTTACCGGCAGTGATTTCATCGTTATGATATCGGGAGTTCAATTGTTTTGTTGTTGTGACGACTCTTGACACAACAGTCACTTTGAACTAGTTAATAAATAAAAAATGACGTGGTGTGCCAGCAGAATATTCCAAATTTTGTGCCAAGATAAAAAGTATTCCATTTTGGCAGGTGTCTGGATAAAGCTGCAGATACAGAAATATATGTATTTATGACCATGACTTTTTTTTTTTTGGATCAATGCTCAACCTGCAGGAACCAATTAGTCATCCTCCATAAACCAGACAAGAGCCTGCCAACTAACAAACAGATGGACAAATGAACATAAATATGACATTTGTTAACAATTAACAGGACAGCAGTCCACTGAGTGACATTTTAGTCCGACGCGGACTTCAAAGAACTGCTGAAGCAGCAAATGCACTGGAGCGTCTAATCTACTGCTAATAGAGTTTTTGCACAGCGCTGTATTATGTACCATCGAGGTTGTTGAATGGGTCAATTCCAGTCCAATCCAATCTCGAATGAAAAGTAACTTTCTGAATGTCACCGATTCAATGAAATAATGTCGAACTTTGTTTGACCCGCGTTGAAATCTGATACTTTTACAAATGCATTACATTTAAACGTGATGCAGACAAAATGACACGTGTACTTCACACAAAAAATATTGTGTCGATGCAATGGGGTGACTGAATCCAAAGGTTCTTTTGGTGGGATACAATGATTCTTCATTAGCAAAATAAAAACTAAACATTATCTGATTTTACTGGACAGGTCTGAAAAAGTTACATGGGATCTTCTGTGTTGAATTGCTGAAAAAATGTGGACGAAAATTGACATTACATTTGAGGAAGATATATCATCATCATTGAACAGAAATATCCTTAGAATTAAATCTGGACTAAAAATCCAGGTGGATATATCCAAAACTCAACTCCTTGGTGGAGCTCATCCACTCTTGAGGAGCTGAATGACAGAAGATTGGGCTCAAATGAATTGACCTTCAAATCCAGATTTATGTGAGCAGCGGCATTACATGAAATGGCTTTCACAGATTATCCAGATGTCCTTGGGATCCCACAGGAAGTATCCGAGTTGCTTGACTTAACAGTGTCCGCTATCAAGACATAAGCCAGGCAGCCAGCGGAAAATCATCTGATCTTTCGAGCTGACTGAGTAAAAGTTGGCTCAGAATGAGTTGGAAGGGCAGAGGTCTGTCCTCCTCCATAATGGTGATAACTTCCTTTCTGTGCCACTTAAAAAAAGAAAAAAAAAGCCATCCTATAATGAGCAACAGCAGCTGCGGGAGCACCCACTGATCAGTCTTTTCTTTAGATGGGCACAAGATCTCATGTGTCCGCATATTTCGTACAGCTGCAGGCTCAGCTTTCTTGGCAACCGCCCTGGATACTTTCAAGAAATGACTGAGGGAAATCCACAGAACTGCAAATGGTACACACAAACAAGCGAGCCAGGTTTTCTCACCACAGGAAGTGTTGATGACATCTCGCAGTTCGGCATACTTCCACTTGCTGAGGTCATATTTTTTCGCGCCAGCGGCGGCTTTGGTTGCCTGCACCTGAGGGCCCCTGTGGGTGAAGAGCAGGTAATGAAGAGTGAGTGTGTGTGAGACGCATACAGAAGGAAAAAGTGACAGTGCACAAAAGGTCCTGTGCTATTTATCTCTTGGGTCTCTTGACTTTCTCAAAACCCCCCCAAAAAAACAGGTAATCAACTTTTTGGTGCTAATAATAATATTAAAATAGCAATAAATAAATATAAAAATGCAACCAAATCATATGGGGGGGGTGGGCTTAAGAACATTTTAGGTTTGCAGCCTGTTCACACAAATTTTGGTTTGTTCAGACATTTGCAGGATTGAAAAAAAACTATCCATTCATTTTCTAATACGCTTATCCTCACAAGGGTCGCGAGGTGTGTGGGAGCCTATCCCAGCCTTCATCGGGCAGCAGGCGGGGTACACCCTGAACTGGTTGCCAGCCAATCGCAGGGCACACACAGACGAACAACCATTCGCGCTCTCACTCAAACCTAGGGACAATTTCGAGTGCTCCATTAACCTGCCATGCATGTTTTTGAAGTGTGGGAGTAAACTAGATTACCCGGAGAAAACCCACGCAGGCACGGGGAGAACATGCAAACTCGGCACAGGAAGGCCGGAGCCGGGTTCGAAACCTGCACCTCTGCACTGTGACGCCAGCGTGCAAACCAGGCGTGATGCCTGAAAAAAACACTAATTAAGCCAAAAGTTTTTATCTGTTGACAGTTGCAATCTAGCCTAAACTGTCCCTTTCTCGTCCCCGACTTTTTAAGGACCCCTCCTGTGATACTCTCTTTCCAGAAACCTCCAGGAGGGCAACATCCCCATGCCTGCAGCCACGTAATAAAGACTTCCCGCAAAGTGTAAGCTAATATCTCATGTGTTAGCTACCCCACACATTTTACGCATGCTTAATTCATATCTTTGTTGCTTTGGTCTGTGTTTCCTTGAATAATGGATTCTTTATAATGGGTCCTAGCAATAACGGGATGCTTCTAGTCAAGTCAAGTCACATATCACAAGCATGTCAGCAGGAGGGCTATGTAACAC
>CAAKHF010017133.1:0-10897 GCA_901007745.1 Hippocampus kuda
ACATTACGAAATGTCCATCCATACCTATTTGTCATGTCCTTGTTTATGATGATACTAATGCAGCGTGTTATACCGGAGACAAATTCCTTGTGTGTTCTACATACTTGGCCAATAAAGATGATTCTGATTCTGATTCTGATTCTGATTGATATAAGGATAGCGGCCCGGTAGTCCAGTGGTTAGCACGTCGACTTCACAGTGCAGAGGTACCGGGTTCGATTCCAGCTCCGGCCTCCCTGTGTGGAGTTTGCATGTTCTCCCCGGGCCTGCGTGGGTTTTCTCCGGGTGCTCCGGTTTCCTCCCACATTCCAAAAACATGCATGGCAGGCTGATTGAACACTCTAAATTGTCCCTAGGTGTGAGTGCGGTCGTGCATGGTTGTTTGTCTCTGTGTGCCCTGCGATTGGCTGGCAACCAATTCAGGGTATCCCCTGCCTACTGCCCGAAGACAGCTGGGATAGGCTCCAGCACCCCCCGCGACCCTAATGAGGATGAAGCGGTTCGGAAGATGAACGAATGAATGAATGATATAAGGATTGCTTTCTCATGAAACTACAACCAGTCTTGAAATGTTAACATCATTCCAACAACTGGAAGACCCATTTAGAAACACTCAAATAACCCATGCCCACAGTTGGACTGCGCTTGGTGCAAGACTAGAGCTGGGCATGAAAATAATGCCCTATGTGTGGGTTTAATAACTGATGATCAGTAGTGGGAGGTTGTAACAAATTCTTCATTACTGTACTTCTAGATTTGCCAAGTACATTTGTATTCACAAGTTTATATACCATAAACTTATGAGCAGACGAGCACAGTTCGAAGTGGCCATTTGCGCAGTTGTGTGCTTGCTTCCCGACCAACGGAATTAGCTCCTCCCACTTTAAATTCAATGCAAAAGAGGCACACACAATCTTAAACGTTGCACGGGCAGAAACTGATTCGCTGGAGTCCATGCAGAACATCTGAGCATACAAAGTACGTTTATAAGGACCTACAAGCAGGCCTCCACGGGCGGATGATGTAAAGTTGGCCACGGCGATCACAGATCGCCTGCGAAGTGGTCACTTGGAGTCTGCCTTTCAACCTGATTCTTCTTATCCGTGTCCTTGTCCCACCATACCGAGGAGGGTGATTTTAAAAATCTATTTAAGATTATAATAACAATAATGCATTCACTGAATGGATTTCTACACTGGTTCAGAAGGTTCATTGCACACTGTTGTTACATTTATGAATGAAATATGATGGCATACAGTACCTTGATCAAATTCACCAAAATCGCCTTCCACCACCTGCTCCACAATTTACACCTCCTTTGAGCTAGTCTCCAAAGTGTCAGGTGCGCCACGGGCGTATAAAAGAAAACACCCTCGTTACGCCAGAACGCCTGGCAATGCCCACCAGTCTACCAAATTCCCAAACACGCTAGATGAGGAATGAAAATCAAGATGCCCCAGTTTTTATGCATGAGCGCACTTGTGCTGTCTATGAACATTTAGCCCATAATTCTATAACAACAAGGATCTTGTTTACTCTTAACTCATCTCATCCATCTATTTCTGCGCCATGACATAAAAGTCGCATTTGGAAAGAAAATACACAGTCAAGCACAGATAAATTCAAATAGAGGTCAATGTTCTGCAATAGCAGGCAATTACCTGGTGAATTATGACCGCTTCGCTGCACGATGCCAGTCAGTTGCCCACTGAGTTGAAACATGGCCTTCATTTATTGGGTGCATTGTTAAAGAAATTCAACATATTGGTCTGAGAAAGGAAGAATGTAAAAAAAAAAAAAAAAAAGTGTCTTTATCCCTCTTTTGTTTTTAAATCAACTCGATCCCCAGCTAAAAAAATCCAGCATTGACCAGCATGGATTCTTTGCTGTTCATGCTGGTTTGTGCTGGTTTTGATGCTGGTGAACCAGTATGAGATGTCGGTGAACCGGCATGGGATGCTGTTGGATCAGCATGGTATGCGGAACAATATGGGATACTGCTAAAACTGATTTACCAGCACAGCTGTTCCTGTCTTGATGAATGGGTCCGTGTTTGTGATTTTCGGTGTGTCCCGTCAGGGATTTTGAACAATAAATGTGATGTTTAATAAAGAAAAAAAAGGGTCGACTATGGACCCGTTCCTGGTTGGTGGGCACAGGGCTGTATGGACTGATTGTCTATTCTCCAAGAACTTGAAGAAACGCATTTGTATAAGGACACCACGTTTGGTAATTGGCTACTAGCTTTGCAGTTAGCAAATTGAAATGCAACAGATACTTTCCAATATTTTCCCTTTTGGTCAAGTTGCTTTTTATATATTCTACACCACATTGTGGCGGATATTGTCTCTCATCATGAGTAGGAGGGCACCGTCTTCCTCTTGGTCAATGCCGAAGAACAGATCAAAGGACGATGTAGGACATATCACACTATGTGGCAAGACGAACAAAAATTCTGTCATGCCAGACTTTGAAGGTTGTGGGTTTGAACCTCAACCCATAAGTGACTTGTTTAATAATAAACTAATACTATGCAAGTAGAATTTACTCAAAATAGATTGGGCTAGACTGCTGTGTGTACTACTTTTTGATGACTGAGTTTGTGGGGAGAAGCCTCACATAGCGCACACATGGCAAGCCAAAATGAACCTTCGCAGACTGGGTGCTACAATTCTGTGGGCTGACGCTAACCCTGTTCAACATACTGAATGGCAAGAAGTGCAAGTGTAGTGAAATGTGGTAACCTGACAGCCTCCGGGAGGGAGCTAGAAATGAACAGCAAAGAATACTAATGAGACAACCCACTCTGGTACAATCTTGAAGCTGTGTGTCAGAATCGGTTACACCAAAACGTTTTATCGGTATGGAGGCAATAACATGTACAGTCTACAATACATGCAAATGCATGAGCTGCAGACAATCCCAGCTGAGTTGGACCAGAAGCAGGGTAGAGCTTGGATGGTTTGCTAGTCAATTGCAGGTCAACTATAAAGCTAGACACACTTACTGAACTTTCAAATATCATCATTCTATGGAGTCACCCCCCCCCCAAAAAAAGCACAAAGAACTGAACCAAATACTGTTATTAACTGTATTATTAATTTCATATCAGGGGTAGAATTGAATGATAAATCTAACTAAGAATGTAGCTGATTTGCACAAAGGAGGCCAGCATCATGAGGAGATGTTAAAGGCTTTGTCAAACTAAGATTGAACACTCTTATTTTAATTAGAAGTGACAATAGAGACAATTTCCAGTTTTCAATCACCCTGGTTTTTGGAATGTGACAACTTCATTTAAGCTGCAGAACCAAACAACCAATTCAAATGGAATGCTCGTATTCCTCCCTCACCCCCACCCCCATCTGGTTCCGTGTACAATTCAAGTGACAAATATCTGTCGAAATTACCGGTAAGTAAAATTTACATAATGCAGCCTACATGTGCAGATGCCCGAATTGCGGGTAAGTAACTCCACAAGCATCACCAAGTGATGACATGATGAAATTTTACCTTGGCATTAATCCGGTGGCCACTTTTAGCATTTCTTTGGCATTTTTGGTTATTTTGTTTTCTTCTGATGTTCCATTTTTACATCATATTTAATGGTCTTCTCATGATGTAGTTTGTATTTACAGCGGGTAGTATTGAATGTTGTGTAATATGTTTATGTGCGTTACTCTGGCAGACATTTTTTTTTTTATACATATGTATAAAAGATGTCACAATCTGCCTGTTTAGACTCGTATTGGCGTGTATACGATACACATCGGATTTGTTTCACACCCTGTAAATGAAAGCAATCACAGATGAAATTCACACCGCGCACTGAGAACATTGGAATGAGATCTGAAACAAACTAATATGAAGCTTCTGAAGAGCTGATGTGTTTCACAACATAGAACGCCAACAGATTGTGAACATGACACTAAAATAAGGTGCAAAATCTTTAATGAGAACATTTTGGCAAGCAATCTGTCACATTTGGTCGACATTTGAAATGTGCCAGATGCTGCCCCCTTCAAATCATTTCCGTGCGCCAAAGGAAACAACAAACGGCTCATTTTCATTTTTAAAGGGCACGCTTTAGAAAAACTAATACACACAATGTGTCATCATGATATTAGACTGTAAACTCACATCTTTTTGCTATCAGAAACTGAAAGAATCTCTTCCAAAAAATGTGAAGAATGTCGTTTGCAATCGGTGTGAGATGTACATTTTAAAATGGAAATAGCACTGGATTAGAATTGATCAAATATAAAAACATCGGTTAAATCTTCCAAGTGGCAGGGACAAAGAGAACAACCAGAACAAACACTGCTTCTGCAGTCAAATCCTACTCTGGGAAATAAGTAAAGGCTCCTTATGTAGTGCTAATTGTCTTGTTGCTACTGCGGCTATGATTGCATACAAAATGTTTTCCAGCTCCTCTGAGACTATGTGGAAATCCTCAAACTATTGAGGTGGAGAATTGTACAGCTGCTCTATTTAGAGGCCTCATAATCCTCTTTATAGTCTGTATTTTAATAGGCACAAACCTCTTTAATGGAGCGATTCTGCGATACAGTCATCCTAAACGCAAGTCCAAGAAACAGAAACGCTCGATAAGGAAATAACTGGAGCAAAATCAATCTTATGAAGACAACTACAGAGAGGCAATTAAGTCTCTGTTGTTGTTGTTGTTGTTGTTTTTTTTTCCCAACTGATTCAGTATTTTTGGGAGCAAACATCGTGCTTTTTAAAGCTCTGTCCAATATTTTATGTTTCTTCTAACACTCAACAAAGCACAAAATCTTTATTTATGGCTATGATTGTATTTGCTGCTTAAGTACTCATTTATTTAATGTCAGGACTACAAGCCGATACTTTTCTGTACAGGGTGATGGTACCGGCATTCGATTTGAGTGTACGCATCATGCGCGACGTACTAGTTTGTGCAGTGGCACAAGAAAAGAAAAAAAAAATCGTCACACGGCACTAGAACTTGTATTTTTTCACTCGTTTTGTTTTGGATTATTTTATAGCCATGTTATTCTTATGGTTTTAATACAAGTATTTACTGTAATTTTGGCTTTAGTTTGGCATCAGCAGGTTAATGAGTGAAACAATGACCTTGGCTGTACATTAATATGTGACTGTTGACCGCATCAATAATTGCAGCACTTTATTTCAGCCTCTTACCTGACTCCTTATACCTTTCACATTCTACATTGGCGCAAGATGTGATAAAGTTCATGCAGCTTCTCCACACGCAAGAGTGAGATGTCACTCGATATAAAACGTATATTCAAACAATTGTTTAATTTTCTGCAGCTGTCAATTTAACATTCCTTGAATGAAACTGTCTAACAATTCGATTCACTTCACTTAGAAATACAAAGTTAAGATGTAATCCGTGTATCATTCGTTCTTGTATTCTTATTTATATATTTTTTGTTCACATCTGTGTGAAGTGTGTACCGTTTAGAAGTTTAATAATAGGTAATGGACATACTGACAATTAACATTAACGTGGAACAAAATTACCTTTGACGGTTGCAACTACTTTTTTGTTATTTGCCTGTCATCACTTGTACCTTTGTGAAAACACACACACACACACACACACACACACACGCACACACAAAATACAAAACAAACAAACAAAACTAAGACATCCTACTAGGCGAGACAGACATCTTTTGGTACAGCCCCAAAAAATTATTTGTGAATTCTGACAAAAGACAAAGAATGGAGGAAGTAGGAGTAACACCTATTAATCCACCACATAAAATATTGTAGTAAAGTGTTTGTATTTTTGCAATGCCATGATATTGATTTCAGCGGTATTTCAAAAGGCCGGCACGCTGGTAGACTGGTTAGCTGCCCACCAGTCTACCAGCTAACAGTTAGCACGTGAGACTTGCAGTGCTGAGGTGCAGAGTTCGATTCCGGCTCCGGCCTCCCTGTGTGGAGTTTTCATGTTTTCCCCGTGCCTGCGTGGGTTTTCTCCGGGTGATCTGGTTTCCTCCAACATTCTAAAAACATGCACCGTAGGTTAACTGAAAAGTCTAAAATGTCCATAAGTGTGATTGTGAGTGTGAATAGTTGTATGTCTATGTGTGCCCCACGATTGGCTGGCAACCATTTCAGTGTGTCCCCCGCCTACTGCCCAAAGACAGCTGGGATAGGCTCCAGCACACCCGCGACCCTTGTGAGGATGAGCGGATTAGACAATAAATGGATGAATGGTATTTCAAAAGTGTTAGGGTGTATTAAAAACCAAGACTATCCCACCCTTTTAGAAAGCGTCATACGCTGTTTTTAAAGGTGCGTTTTCTCAGCCCTCAAACAATGATTTGAATTCCATGCTCCCTCAATGCTCACGTGTGAGCTGGCAGCTAATGAGAGCGATGGTGATGTGAAGCTGAAAGCTGAGGCATAACCTGCGGCATAATTGTCGCAAGACGGCTCGTATTTTGAATCTATTTCAAACTCCATTTCCTGTTTGTCTGTATCATTTCCTCTTTGTGTGTGTGTGTGTGTGTGTGTGTGTGTGTGTGTGTGTGTGTGTGTTGCAGCTCTGCCAGTTTCAGGGCGTAAACCCAGCATCTCTGGAAGTGGCAGGGAACCAACACAGCATTGTGACCGCGATGGTGGCTAAGAGCGGACACTGAAGAAGAACAACAGCTGGAGGGGACTCAACAACAACAAGGGGCGCATGTTGGGGTGGAATGCTACTTTCTGAAATAGGTAAACAAACCCTGCAGGGTTGAGTCAATGAATAAACCGTGGCCCAGAATGATTGCCTTAATCACCACACATTTACAGATGTATGAAGCGATGTTGTGAGACTTAGACTACAATGTTTTCTTAACACGTGGAAAAAAATGTCTTGTAAGCAAAAGGTGTGAACATTTTAACATGGGAGAGAATAGTATTTGGTTTAAATGTGAAAATGGCAAGTTTTTCGCTCTGCCTACGTGCAGCCGGCCGTGCGACTTACTGTCTTGCTCTTCTTTGGTACTGTCATCCAAACAAGGCTTGAGTCGCTCAAAAGCTGGCAACAAAGTTTTCCCCTCGCCCAAGTTGTGTCCTAACGTTACAACTCTCATTGATAAATTGTTTCTGAGGCCGAAAGATACATCGGCGTCACGTCGTCGAGCGCATTAACATCCACTTTCACTAATACAAAGATGTCAGGCACATAAACCCGACCATAAATATCTGTCGCACAGCTGCCGTCCCAGATGATGGATGGAACTTGACAGTACTCTAGCCAAGATTCCCTCTCTGAAAAGACACTACACCTTAGGTTGCTCTCAGATGCAAACAACAAACGGACCAGCTGCTTTGTTGACTTGTTTCCACTTTTAAGTGTATGCAAAGTAACATGAACGTGTGTTCTCTATTTTTTTAAACCTAGCCTTGCTGAATACATAACCAAAGGTGAAACCCCGAATTTATTGTATGTTGTGCTCAGATGTTGTGTTCTAGATGCACACCGACTAGGAGACAATGTACATAGCCGACGTTTATACTTGTGCGCCCTGAGAAGTGTTGCAGTCGTTTGAGACTTTCAAAACTTTATTTGACTGTTATACGAGCCATCGATCACAATCATCATCTGTGTTTGTTTTGCCCTCGATGATACAATCACGTTGCTCATATTGTTGTGAATGCTGCTCTGTCACGCCCAATTTCTTTTTTAAAAATTTGTTTGTGTTTGTTTTTTTTTTTAAGCATCGCCCATCAAAAAGTCATTATTCAAAAACACAAGATTACTAATGTTGTTTGGGCACTGAGGAATTGAATTGCCTCTTAGCGCTCTGATGTTATTCACTCACATGCCTGTTTTGCATCCTGAACTGCTTCTATTTGATTTTCTTTTACATACCGTGTTAATTATACTGGCACTTCAAAAAAAAAAAAACCTGGATTTGGAGCCCAATATCTTTTCACCTTTACAGAAAATCCAAAGTACACATTACTGGTCTTTATTTGAACCATTTCTATCTGTAATTACCTCAGTGCTTGTATCTCAGTTGGGGGAGCTACTCACTGAATGTTCCTGGTGTTTCCAGAGTGTCATAAAAACTTGTAACCATACAGGATAGCCACACTAGTTTTACAATTGATGTCAGTGGTTGTTGTTGTAAATTACCCTACAAGGAGGATGTTTTTTTATTGGAAAATAGAGTGACTGTTTATCTTGTCACTTCAGTTGATTTAACAGCAGAGTCTCTGGATTAAAATTAACAGTCGTTTCTTGTTTGGAACAAAAAATAAATAAAAATAGCATAGGAAAAGTATTTAAGCGATCAAGTGAACAAATGGTGTCATGCTACAAGTGAGGAGAACCTAAATCCTGTTGATGAAGCTCTGAAGCGTCGACGACAATGAGATTAGATTCAGTCTTTGTCAACTCTTGAATCATGTGCACTGTAAGCCCTTTATGATATGACAATATCAATCAACTAAGCAGACATTGAATTTGATAATGTAAGGAAAAAAAGTGACATTTTTGGGAAATATAAACATACAATATTTACTCTGTGATTAAAAAAAAAAAAGAGCATCACGCACTGTGTAAATTAGTAGGACACTTGTATGGTTCTTTCCCATAGTTGGACATTTCTGACCTCCGATTATGCAAAGTGAATTAGAACACTGCTAGAAATTGCTCCTATATCGGAAGAGATGCAGGAACGCCCAATTCATAAACATCTATCCGTTCGTATTCTCTCAGAAAGAATTCACCACAATTGAGGTTGGACCTTGTCATTTCCAAGAGGAGAAATTTCCAACATCCTAGCGGTCTTGAACATAGCATTTGCACAAAATGTTTTTGTTTTATATATTTCTTTTGAAACATGTCAGCATAAGGCCAACGTCTGCATCAAATAGTGAAGTCTTCCTGACCTGGACAGTGTTTCCTGATGAGACATCCTTGTATCTTACTCACTCTTACCCACTTGATTGTGCCTTTCTGGCAAATGAGAGGGAGCTTTGATGGCGTTGAAGTCAACACCTCCCGTCAGCCCGCATCAAACGGCATCAGAGGAGAAGGAAAGGAAACTGTTTAACCGGACCGTCTCTGACCCACTTCCTCAAGCGGGCTATTAATTAAAATAATGAACGTGGTTGGAGGCTGCAGTTATGTCAACTAGCCGTGACACGGTCCCTGAAATCTGCTTTTGTCGGCACATCAGAGTAGTGCAACATTAATCAACATTTTAGAGCCGATTGAAAGGCTCACGCAACTAATTAGAAAAGGTCCTAACCCAGAGTTACAGCACATTATCCATGCTGACATGTCATTGAGATTAAAAAATGAAAAAGAGTGAAAGAGTGATCAGAGAAAAATGGTCATAGTTTGTGCTAACCGTGGATGTTTCAAAGACAGTGCTTCAGGAAACATTGCAAATGTGGTCATGTTAGGACTTGAATCAAGTAAAAGCATCCACACACGACTAATTTCACCCGTCACACTGCAAGATCACAGTGACAATATGTTGAACGGTTGATATGCTGACATATTAACACAAGGTCGAGTCATATTTTCCACACGAGGATCAATACCTGCCTTGATTTTGTCACATAAGGATATTCCAACTTCATCAAACATGCACACTAAATATATTACAATGAATAATTTATCCTCTAACAACTACTCTGGCAAATTTCACTTCAAATCGTTCTTTTGAGCTGTAGAATATTCAACCAAATATTGAAAGGCATATTTTTCAGGGCTAATATAGTACAGTACAGTCCTATATACTCTATAGCTGAATATATACATATTTGACTGCAGGCCTTTGCGCTCATGTACCAGAGATGAAAGTGGACTTTCCTGAAAATTCCTGAAAAACAAAAAAATATATATATATATATATACATATAAATATAAAATTTTATATATATATATATATACATATATATATATATATACATATATATATATATATATATATATATATATATATATATATATATATATGTATATAATATAGACAGACAAAAAAAATCTCCCTTCAAGTCCTTTTCCTCAAGCCATGACCACTTGAACGTGTTCCGTCGATTGCACGTACGTCAGCTTGCCTGTCTACCTGTTTGAACACTGCGCTGGGGCCGTACTTGGCCGATCACACATGAATTAGGTTACACAAAACGCTCTTCAAATATTTGACATTCAATGACTAATCTTCCTTTTGAGTGCACACGTGCACCCTTTGTGGCTTCCGTTCTCGCCGAAATTTTCGAAATCTCCGAGATATGGCGAGGCCATGAGAATGCGAGGGGAGGGGTGTTACTGTTCCTAGTGTTAGTGCCTCAACGTGGCTACGCTCGTGAAAGCAAAACAACGAACTCAAATGCGTATTCGTTCAATGTTGTCAACTACTATCCGGATTAATTTTAGGCAAATTTTCCTCAATTTTCCGGAGGAATTTTAATGAAAATTTGAAAATCCGGAATTCCGGGAAAATCCGGAGGACTTTCATCACTGATGTCCAGAGGTTGCTAGAAAAAAGTGGCAAGACCTTGCCCATAAATTGACACAGCCCACAGGTTCTGCCTGTAACAGTAACAACTGGCTGCACCACTGAGTTCATATACTACAGGGTATACTATTGCTGCACAAAATTACGAGAGTTTTCATGGTTTTGTCTTCGGGCAGTAGGCGGGTTACACCTACTGCACCAGTTGTCAGCCAGTCATAGGGCACACATAAACGAACAACCATCCGTGCTCACACTCACACCTCGGGACAATTTAGAGTCTTCCATTAACCCTGCCATGCATGTTTTTGGAATGTGGGAGGAAACCGGAGTACCCGGAGAAAACCCATGCAAGCACAGGGAGAACACGCAGACTCCACACCGGAATCGAACCCTGCACCTCTGCACTGTGAGCC
>CAAKHF010017134.1:0-11193 GCA_901007745.1 Hippocampus kuda
AAATGTGTACGCTGTGCACTATGCATGGATTTTGTGTGTGTGTGTGTGTGTGTGTGTGTGGCAGTTGTGAGCATGTGTGGGTGCAAGTCTATGTCAAATTGCTTTTGCAACATTTCAATTTTACCGACACTGAACAGCGCAAATGGAGTCAAGGGATGAGTTGCCCCAAACTTCCAACATGTTCATACACGATCCAGGCAAGAGTTCGTCATGGCTAAATTCAGAGTAACACTTGAAAATAGATGGAACAAGAGACCATGGGAGGAAAATTAGCGGTCAAGAGAAAAGTAATAATAAGTTATGTTATATCCTGTAAATTAATCCTTCCATTTCCATAAAAAAAGTACCACGTTATTGGGATGTTAAAAAGAAATATTTTTGGAACATAGACAGTTAATGTACATGAATACATAAATCTATACACATTTAAATCAAGGTATTCATTGATTTTTTTCAGCCATTAACTGTGAGATTCAAATACAAGGCAATCAAAAGAAAATAAAAAATGAGACAATTGGTATTGATCATCTGCGTGGAGCCTTGAACATTTCACCGGCCACATGTCATAATACTGCTTCTTATCCCTACTTGCGAGTGCCCCTGTTTTTTCATGAAACTTATTCCAACCAAAGCCAAATTCTTCTCCTGTCTAATCCCCACTAAAATAATTATTTTATTGACTTTAGGGCAAGACAGTATTACGAACACTGCCTATTAGGTGGGATTTAGAGGGCTTATTTTATTAAGTGCACTTGAGGCTACATCAACATTTGCACATTAGCAAAGCAACACATTACCTGTGTAAAATACGTTTACCTTATTTCAATATTCATTTGAAAAGGAACAGGAGCTCGTCACTGTTGATCCCCGTAGCTCTGTCCATGCTAGTGAGTTCATTTTCTATGCATGCACACTTGCCTATGAACTTTTCCTTGGGAATCTATTCTTTTTATTTTTTATTTTTTTTACACAATATCTTTTCGTACCAAGGCAGTAATTTCACTCGCATGAAGCAGAGTGTGGGGTGTGTATTCTGCACCCTGCCAGTCTCACTGTATTTACTTTTCTACTTTGAAACATGTTATAAATCATGATTGTTTATGTCACCCTTGAAGGCATCAGAAACACAACAAATACAAGTGGGCATTTACTAAATACTGTTTTGAAGTTATTGAAACAGAATGTGGAATCTTTGATTCTCTTTGGTCCACAAATCTTACTTTCAAGTCCCATTTCCATCAGTCATATCAGTTCAATCATCCCTTTTAGATTACATTCATTTACTAATTTGTGTGTCTTTAATATCAGTAACCTCCAATTCTGTTGGCTAATGCAAATGAGACAGCACCACGAGGAGAGCCGAGCCAGTAGGTGCAGATGGAACCCCCTGGATGGGTCATACGAAACAACCAGGCTAACAGATGGTGATGAGGAGGAGGTGACTTTCATGGAATGGATCTCTAAGGATATCAAGAACCAAATGGAGAATGGCTGGCAGGAAGAAGGAGGTGGGTTTCACAACTGCAGATCTGAGAGAAGTAATGGTGGGTGGAGGGGGCAAATAAATGGGACATCAGCGGAGATGTTACAAATTAATGGACAGGAAGATTGATCATAGAATAAGGAATGAATGTGGATAAGTAGGAAAACTCTCCTACACAACCACCAACAACAGGCCCCTAAAATTTGCAGACAAAACCACGCTTATCTGCCACATTCAAGTTGATATGTTGGAAGGGAGATTGCAGCTTTTGTAACTTGAAGCTCAACATGAGAGTGGATTTTTGAAGACTGCTTCTCCTTGCTGAACATCAACCCCATCCTCAAAACGAGCCAGCGGAGGATGCACGGTAGCTATAGGAGCTGGTGATCCAGCCATTGAATCACTTCTGGTTCTCATCCATCACGGTTGACCCACTGCTGACAAAAGAGTCTCAAAAAACAAATGGCAGCACACGGTATGGACAGCAGAAATGATCATTGGGTCTCTCACCTACTGTGACAATGAAGCAATGTCGAGATAACAATTAGACAGTATAGATCCTGGACAAATCTATCTTCTGTAGCTATCAAAAACTATTATATTAATAAGTCTGTCAGTGGTAGTATTTTCTCTGTTAAGACGTCTTTTTATGTCAATCTTGCATTCGATCTTATTTAATTGTAAAAGTGTACCTAATAAAATGGGTGGTGAGTGTAGACTGTACGATGCTATATTTGTTCACATGACAGCAGTGTGTGTTGACACAACTGCAGATTGGTCGTGGCGTCTCTTTGTGTAAACACATTTTGAGGAAATAAACAATATTCCACCTTCTATCCGACCCTTTTCAATCGCGCTTGTCCTCATTAGGGTCTGCTGCAGCCTATTCCAGCTTCATTTCGGTGCTATCTTGTGGCACAGGAACTATGCTCTTGTGACATCCAGACTGAAAGAAAAGCCTTTTGGGTGGAAGAAGACATGCCACGTACAATTAAGAAAAAAAAAAAAAGATCATGACAAATCATATCACGTGTTGGTTGCCAGGCATTTTTCTTTTGGTTTGTTTTAAACAGAAGAGGTAATGTTCTACAGTACTAGACTGACGCTACAACCTGTAAGGAATTAATTCCCAGTTGCCCACCGTGCTGCTCTGTTTTGTACAGTAATTTTGAATTCAGGTTAATCCCTCCTTAGTTTTGAAAACCTCAATTAAATTTAAATGTTTTTTTATCCATTCAAAACACCTTCTTTTCAGTATCTCATTTGAAGAACATTGGCAGGGTGCTCCAGATCCTCAGGCGTACTTGGGGGAGATGTCTAAAATGCCCCGCCTCTTTTAAACACCTACAATGAAACACAATTGATGCCATACTACACATTTGTCACGGTCATACTGGATATTTGGATATGCACAGAAGTGGAGAAAAGTACAGCTGCACCTTATCTCTACGAAATAGATAAAAAGCCAATAAAAATAATTGATTCTACTACTATGGAGCAAAGATAATAGTAATTTCTGCTCCGCTTTCCACCATCTGCCGCTTTCATTAATACTTCAGGAAGGAACAGGGACCTCTGACACCATTCCCCTTTGCTTTACTTAAAGAGATTGGACAAGCTGTCATATTCCTTTGTTTTACAACAAACAATTGATGGTCATGACTTTGGTTTTGCGTGCGTCTCCTTTTCATTTATGAGAGTCATTGATGATTCCTTGCATGGAGGAATCCAATGAATGAGAAAAAGGAGTGGAATCCTACTCATCCCCTGAGTGCTGTAAAGGGGGAGGTAAACTTGTAAAAATTTGGCAAAATGAGGGTTCAAGATAAAAGTGTCATCGTCAATTGCAATATAATGTGTGACAATGAGGGGCTTAGTCACCACAAAATGAATGTACGCCTTGGTTTTTATGAACACGCCATTAAAGAGTAAATATATGACAGCACTAATGTGCAAACGGAGCTCCCATTCCACATGATGGATGGAATTAAAGTAATTGCCTTTGTCTATTTAAATCAATTTTAGAAAACAACAACGTGGAGGCATGACAGATTGCTTTGCCAATCTTCACATTCTTCTTTCCTGTCTCTCTCCAATCGTGTGTGGTTGTGTGTGTGTGTGTGTGTGTGTGTGTGTGTGTGTGTGTGTGTGTGTGTGTGTGTGTTCCTGTTTGGGAACAGCACCACCTTATTTTGTCCAGTTCAGCGACTCTCACATTATGCGTGTCCATAGATCAGGACCCTTGCAAGCACAGAGTCATGTACACTCCAAGGTTGTGGCCCCTGCTTGTCCACCAGTGCGATAAATGGTGTTGTCAAAACAATTTTTCAGAATGCTGTGGAAGATAATCTTTCAAACAGCCTTTTGAACTCATGAAAATCTTCATATAGTGCATTGTGGCCATTTTTCAAACAATAGCCTTGCTTTGGTTTCTATTTTTGATCACTGGTGTTCAAATGAAATTTCTATGTTCCCTTTGAGTTACTTTGCTTCCACTGAAACTGAGCAGTGCATAATAAACTGTTGCAGCCGTTCACATTACCTGCATCCGGCTTAAATTCCACTCAGACATTCAAAAAAAATAAAACCCACTGCCTCCTGGGTTGAGCAATATGCATCCCTCTGTTGAGAGAGAGAGAGAAGAGCAAGATATGGAGGATTTGGTTGAAGGTCATAAAGTTAAGATGAGTCACAAACTCAGACAGGAAAAGTAAATACCCCAAAGTCTGTCAATCAACTGCAGTATTTTCATCTCACTGATCAGGGATCGAAGAAGTTGGCCTACTTTGTGCTTTGATCGTTTAATTTGTTTTAATGAAACTGTGGATCATACTGAAACCGCCTTCGACCTCAACACATACTCATTTGGTGGTGGGGGGGGATACAAATGCCAAAACTAGGCACGGAACTTAAGTTTCATGCAAGGCACTGCTTCTGGTCTCTCTTCATTTTACTTGTGCTTTCACGCAGCACTTTCGAGTCATCGATGAATCCAACATGCTGAAGCTCTTTGGAAACAGAGAGAGTTGTTATGATTTGAGGGGTTACTGGTGTTTCCAGCAATCCGAACACAAGGGCTAACAAAGACGTGTATCTGTTAAAGCTGTACATTTGTGCAATAATTACAAAAGTGATCTGAAAATGTGTGGTTTGGTTATGAGAAATGTTTAAACCCTATTTACGAAATATATGGTATGAACAAAGTGTCAATGAAAGTGTATAAATACCGTTTTGTTTTTTTTGTTGGTTTGACTGGGTGGGAAATTAGCATGTAACGAGGCTGTTTTTGTTCTCATGACTTCATTTCAGGCTTTGCGGTAATTAATTTTATGTTGCCGCATCAATGACTTTCTTATTTGAAATATGTTTGTTTTAGGATTGATTTAGGGTTGACTTGTTTAACCGTAAAACTTTTTGTTTTTTTTGTTTTTTTTGGATAAAGTTTTTTTGTTTTACTGAAGCCGATCGGATCAATCAATCAGTCAGTCAATCAAATCACTCAAACATGTTCTATGTTCAGTCGCGAATAAAAATTAACCAAAAATATTTTGTGTTCGGTCAAGTCTATCATCGACCCAGCCACACAGCTTTCGGATTGCAGTCCAGCTCAAATTCCAGGTGAAGTGCGCCCTCTCATGGTGACACTGTGACACAGATTGCGTCTCACTGTTACCTTTTCTGCTCGAGCGCTCCCTGGCGGCCAATGGAAGAATCTTTAAACAGGCCGTACCATAAAATAAACCGCAGGGTTGAAAGCACGTGACAAAAGTAGCGGTTTTTAATCCGGAAATTACGGTACTGCTCGATTGAGATGCCGATGAATAATAACAGCTCATAAACATTTGTAGTCAATTTCGGCATGTTATCTCCGTTGCATGACACTCATAGTTTGGGTGCCTTTGGTTCCTCGGAGACTAACAGAGTTCAGTGGCAGCGATCTGTCGGACCTTTGATTTGCAGTGTGACGGGAACATGGCGCTATTGTGGCCTTTCACCGCTCCTCCTCGCCCGTGCCTGCGTATGAGAGGGCTTGTGTGTCACTCCTTTCACTCATCTGGAAGCAGCTTATTCCACTGAGCTGCTCCACTGGCTGCAATCCCAACCAAACCAAAGCTCCGCTCTCCAAGCCACCAATCAAAATTGGCCCATCTTTTCAATCTTCCCTCTCCAGCCAGCTTTGAAATTCTGTATGTCATTTAGCTTTTTTTTTCTGTTCATTTTTGCACTTCTTTCATATCACTCTAGTCACTTTTCAAAGTTACTTGAAAACATCGCCCTCCCCCTTCATTTCAGCCTTTTCTCCTTTCTGAAACCTGTTTATATAAGGTTAATCTGTCTTTGACAAAAGGATGCCCCTCTGCTTCTTCGGATGTCTCAGAGAAATGCTTTGAAAAATGTGTGGAAAGGATTAAGGTAAGACCCGAAGCCAGCACTAGCTCTTTCTATTTCTCTATACTCAACTCTTGAGCCCACAAACTAAAAAAAAAAAAAAAACTGATGCAGACAGGCAGACCCGATTCCACTGAGCAAAAATAGCTCAGTGAGGCTAAGGACTCATACAACTTTTCTTCATCTCCATCATATGACTGAATTTTGTCATAGATTATTCAACTGTTGAAGAAATACGAAATTTTAAAAACATAATTTTATGCAACCAATTACATTCAGGTCAGCTCTACACGGGTTCTGTTTTCCTCTTTTCAATACGGAGTAATAGTTGGTTTGCAAAATGAAGGTATTTGGTTAAATTTACTTTGCAATCCTGATGCTGACATTTTTGGAGCGTTCCCGTTGTTTAACTATAGCTAGCTGACTTCCTTGAGCTGTCAACTCCCCGATCGATAGGTGCAAGATTCTCAGAAACTACTTCGTCAGCAGTAAATCAATACCATAGGTTTGCTGGTTTATACACACACACACACACACACACGGAAAAGAAAGAGTGGGGCTCAAGGAGCAGAGGCAGAGGACCAAACAGTATCTCCCTCGTACGGGCCGCCACCCGGCATGGCGACGGTGGGAAGTTGCGGATGAGCGACCCACACAACACCTGCTGGGCAGGAACTCAACTATGTTCCCATACCCCTCCCAGTCCGCCAGGTACTGGAGACTCCGGCCCCGCCGATGCACATCAACGAGCTTGCCATCGGAATAGGTGGGATACTCATCAGCCACCAGCACTGAAATGGAGACCTACACAAGAAGGAGCCAGGTCATGTATCGTGTGTTTACCCGACTGACCCCTGCAACCTGGGAGCTCCACGACATTGGACATGAATGGGTCATGCAGCGCAAGGTGGGCCGCAAGCTGCTGAGGGCTATACAAATACATTTGATTTGACAACTCAACAACTTCCGCAGTCTGATCTATGTACCATTTAAAATGTTCTTCAGTTTGAACACCGAGGGCCGACACGTGTCTTTTGCGTGGCGCTTACCAATAAAAAGGGAGCAGACGGATCATGTTTAATTCACAAAGCACGCACAGTTGGTGAAATGCGCCACTAACTGGGTTGCCAAGCAGAATGTGTCTCGGTGCGCCGGTGGTATTTGCGCATATTTAAATGAGGTTAGGCGGCCCGGTAGTCCAGTGGTTAGCACGTCGACTTCACAGTGCAGAGGTACCGGGTCGATTCCAGCTCCGGCCTCCCTGTGTGGAGTTTGCATGTTCTCCCTGGGCCTGCGTGGGTTTTCTCCGGGTGCTCCGGTTTCCTCCCACATTCCAAAAACATGCATGGCAGGCGGATTGAACACTCTAAATTGTCCCTAGGTGTGAGTGTGGGCGTGAATGGTTGTTCGTCTCTGTGTGCCCTGCGATTGGCTGGCAACCGGTTCAGGGTGTCCCCCGCCTACTGCCCGAAGACAGCTGGGATAGGCTCCAGCACCCCCCGCGACCCTAGTGAGGATGAAGCGGTTCGGAAGATGAATGAATGAATGAATAAATGAGGTTATATGTAGTGATGCCAGTAATACATAAAAAAAATTAAAAACAAGTAAGACTTAATGTAGTGATGCTAATAATACATTAAAAAGTAGCGTGTTACTTAACATTTGTACATTTTGAAGCGACTAATAATTGTTACGTTCACTTGTCAAGTAGCTAGAGTCAGTTTTGTAAGCCTCCTTTTGAGGGGAAGCATTTCCACCTGTAACGTCTGAGCAAGATGAGGGAACGCTCCTACATGTACAAAACATGGCCTAAATTACGTAACACCGGAACATAATGACATTAGGTTGATAAAGCAGTTTGAAACTGATGCGTTTTTGACTTGTGATTTGTGAAAGAGTCTCTTCCTAACTGGCATTGTTCTGCCATGGTGTTCTTGGAGCACAGTGGGCATTTCTACTTTGCCATGTGTGCAATCAGGGTGAAAACAGGTGCAAACTGCACTCCGCCGTCCAAATATGTGCACGTTTTTGCATTGGAATGTCATTGGCGCAATATCATTTGTGAATAGGATGTTAAGACGGCCCAAAGTGCAAGTGCAAACAAATAATGAGGTGCTCTCAACGGCCGCAATTGATTGTGGATTTTGCCATTTCACTGAAATCGGTCAAAATGGGATTGCCATGATGTCATTGCAATCTGCTTTTGCTCATGTTCTGTCAAGGGTTACCACGAGCCGTCAAAAGTCTCTCTCCGCTTGTTCTGCACGCCATGTGTGAAGCAACGAGTTTTGCAAACATCTAATTGAAATAGACCTGGCACCATCAGACATGAGGCCAAATCTCCTTTCAAACTGAAAACAAGGCACAGTAACATAGGAAAAACCCAGAGCAGGGGCTGATCGTGGGATTCCAGCTGTGATCGGCTCCCCACTAGTCCTGTGGTGTGCAGGGATTCTCAGGGATAAGCAGGGCAGCAGAGGGACTTTGGGCAATGGCGAATTGCAGGGAAAGCTTTAATGTTTTTTTTTCTTTTTTTTTTTTTTCTTCCCCTGCCATATCCAAGATAGACCTTGAATGTGACAGATTCCGGATTTGTGTTCGGGCTGAACTAATTGAGTCCCCCTAAAAACCTTGCTGCCCTCACTTCAGCTCTGTGCTGGCACACCAACACACACGGCCCAACATATGCAGACATCAACACAAATACGCGCGGTCCCTTTTGTCTCTTTTACTGCCAAACCTAATCCTGCTTTACCAGCTGCAGAATAGGAGCGTGTGTACGAGAATCCCTCCGTCCTATTCGGTTCCAATTCACTTTTCAATTTCAAGGTGCTGCGCTGGCAACAATCCGCTCGCGTGATGCCAGCCAATTAACATGAAAAATGCTTCCAAAGCAGATAAAGGCAAACTTACATTGCAGTCAAAAATTAAAATAATCATTGAAAACTCATATTTGCTCTATTCTGTACTCCACTAAATTACATCAATGCTCAAGCCGATGCAGCAGTACCAGCGCAATCACAGTAAAAAAATAATTTTGATGGGAAATGATTGTCGCTCTCTGACGGCCAAAAAAGCGAGATTCCTTATCCAACATGACAGCACAGAGGTGCATATAAAGTGAATATAATATGCCGAAGAGATAAATTTTCCGGCTGTGAAGTAAAGAATTGAAAGTCAACCCTTTGCAGAATGTCTGATGTTCTTTGAATGGTGCTCCAAAGTTAATTTTCAATTCTCTTTGAAAGAGAGTCAAATAAATTGTTAGAGCATAGCACTGCCGCGATAACACTCTCGATGGGTGAGTGGGCAGGGGTCAGAGCATGGAATTGAAATAATTATGTGGATGACAAAGGAAGTTGGAAAGATTGCCTTAATCTTATTTTGTCTTTTTTGTTTGATTTTTTTTTTCTCTCTCCCAGATATCTGTTTTCAGCATCTGACTAAACCATAAATGAACAAGTAAGCTATCTGATCGGTGATTCAACTGTCTGGTGATATATGAAGACATGCATTGCTCCTTTATACTTCAAATTCAAACACATTAGGTATTTGGAACATTGTGACACATCAAAAAAACAAAACAAAAAAACCCCAACTACAATTGTACAATGTATGCCACCAGGCAATTCCACTTGTGTTCCAGAATAGTTGTTCAACAAAATAGTTGGCTTAAAGAAAGCTCGTTGTCTGTGCCAGTGTCATCATTTTATCAAAAGTGAAGAAAAATACAGAGGCCCAAAGGTTATACGGGAAGAAAAATTTTAATCCTTTCAGAAAAAACTGTCAGAGATGTTTGCTCAGACATTTCAACAAAGGCTGGAACGCAGGAACAGATCGACTTTCATTGCCGGCAGGGGGCGCAGTTTTCTATGAAGCCACTCAGTGAGCGCTTCCCAACTGACACCTAACCTCTGCTGGCCCTTTTATTGATTGTGTATGCAAATTAGAAGTAATACATCAGAAAAACACTCCCATCTTCATTTACGTACCACGCCACTGGACGGCCCTATTGGGTCGCCCCTCAGTGGACCCGTGGTACCAGTACCCACATCCATAAACCAACAGAAACATTTTAATGAGTGGCCTTACCATGAACTGATAAGTCCGTAACCTGGCTAGTGACCCTTTCTTATGATGGAGTGTTTCAAGTACTCCCTTTCGCCCAAAGTTAAATTTTCCTTTCCAAGTTGTCAGTTAATAGGCACCAATGTGTCTACTAATGAGAGTTAAATCTTTCTTTCTGAGATGTGGTCAGATACCATGCATCGGGGGTCCGTTGACCCCTGATTCTCTGTGCTCCATTGCGTGCAAGATGTCTGAACACACGCGTTTCGAGGTCAGTCAAGCATGGAACAAAATGAAACTTTAAAACATGATAACATTGTGTTTGTCTACTTTCTAACAGATGATTGAAAGTAAAGATTGGAAAATAAAAGAGTAAGCTGTGTGCTTTTTGTGATGCTAAGCTAATGTCCATGCTTTCCATGACCTTTGGTAGGACACTGGCCCCCTCAGCATGGGCACCACCTCGGTGCACATTTAACCTGCTCTAATTTACTCTCAGTTTGTTTATCCATGACAAGAGAGCAGCGCAAGCCGGAAACACAATGACCTGCAGTCTCTGTCTGTTGATTGCACCATAGCGAAGTTTACCGGCGCTGTGGCAAATAGCGGCCAATTTTGCAACTAGCGGACTTTGAAAGGTACTATGAGCTTGCAAAACAACTGAATGTAAGTTCAGATACAGTGTGTTTTTGAACAGCGGTGCACACTGTTGAAGAATGATGTTGGAGGTAAAGTATTGGCAAAATACAGGTTGATGTATATGCCATGGCCACAATGTTCAATTGTTTAGGACAATGACAATGCTGTCAGACCTTCGAACTTTGCAGGTCAGTTAGTGCATAGCCAGCATCCATTTTTAGACCTGGTGGATGAACATGGATTTTCCATCGCTGCAGAAAATAAGAGAGCAAAATGAATGAAAACTGACAATCAGGCATCAGACGTGTGCATCCATGGCCACAGAAACTGAAAGGCACGCTAATTAGACTAAGTAAACGGATTAACTGGAAACTCAGCACAAATGTTCAAACTTTTCACATTTGGCCAGAAACAAGGTCACAAGGTTTGCACAAATCCTTCTTCTTTTTGCATCAAACAATTGAGAGATGCGTAATTATTGCAATAATAAGAATATATGGAAAAAACAAACTATATAAGATATATATAATATGTTTATGGCCTATGAAACCAAACACACACACACACACACACACACACACACACTGAGGTATACGCGTGGGTTCAAATGTGTG
>CAAKHF010017135.1:0-11658 GCA_901007745.1 Hippocampus kuda
GTGTGTGTGTGTGTGTGTGTGTGTGTGGGGGGGGGAGTATCTTGCTCAAGGACAAAAGCAATTTCAACTAATATACTAAGCCAAAAGATTTGCTTCATCAAAGCCAAGAGACACAGTCATTTGCCTTGTGAAGCAGAGATGATTTTTCTCACACAATCCATACCAGATAATTACATAATAAATCAAACCATCCAACTATTCAAATATTCATCATATAACGCAACCGTGTGCTCACTTACTCCGTGAGTCTAAAAATGTTAACCAGTGGATTGACTCACTAGCCGTTCAGCGTAATTAGGAATTATTTTGTGTGTGTGTGTGTGTGTGTGTGTGTGTGTGTGTGTGTGTGTGTGTGTGTGTGTGTGTGTGTGTGTGTGTGTGTGTGTGCGCGTGTGTGTGTGTGTGTGTGTGTGTGTGTGTGTGTGTGTGTGTGTGTGTGGGACTCAGAATGGAATCTCACTCAGACTCGTTTTCGTTCAAATTGTCGATGACCTCTTGCCGAATATTGTTTTGTCAGAAGAGCATGTAAACAGCTTGATGAATGCGTGTTCTTCATGCAGTTGTGGCCCAGTGGGCATCAAAAAAAGAAAGAAAAAAAAGATAGGACAATGACTCATACTACATTTCACTGAACAAGAAGACCTTGTGTAGTCTTGACTTTGTCTTGTCATCTTTACTATGCTTGTTGGCAGGGTTTTGAAGTTCCCTTTTAACAATCTAGGATATGCATCAAGGAGAGTAAAGATGATACCATGAGAATATGGCTCGGTTTTTTTTGTTTCGTTTTGTTTTAATTGCTTTTTTATCCATGAATGTGTCACAGTCAGGCCAATTCAAATGGGCAGATTCACTGTATCGAACCTTATTCCTGAAGGTTCTCACGGAGAAACGAATATCCGCATGACTTCTGGTAAAAATGTTATTTGTTACAACGTGTTTTGTTTCACGGAGTGGTTTATTTTATTTTTATTTTTTTCACCTCTTTTCAAAGCGATCATTAGTCACCGTTGCATTGTAAAATGTCTTGCACGCCTTGGCAGTTGTATGAGCAAGTAGAAGTTGAATCTGTGTGTGTGTGTATGTGGGGGTGGGGGGGAACAGGGGGAGTCACATGACTTGTATGTAGTATTTGTCAACCGCTGAAATTATTACAAGGATCACTGCAATATTTTGACGGAGAGTAAGCGTAAGTAAGCTGTAGTGAGTTCCCATGGCGACGAAGACGCTACAATCATGAAATTGATAATATTGCTGAGTGGGCCGTACCAGTTGACATAAGTTGAGATGTTCACATCAACTTTGAAGATGAATTACAGTTTTATCACATCGAGCGACGTGAAGCTTGTTGACACGAAGCGTCCTGGTCATGTGGTGGCTATGCAGCGAGAAGTTGGAGGTTTGGCAGGGTCGTATGTCTGTTGTAAGCTAAATAGTGATGTGTCCAACCTCTTTTAACTAAACGCGGCCAACTTTCGAACTGTGATGGTACTGATTAGCCTCAGATTTTTTCAGATTTCTCATTGCCTCACCATCTGAAGTGACAGAGTTCAAAGATGGATAGGTAGGTGTGTGTGTGTGTGTGTGTGTGTGTGTGTGTGTGTGTGTGTGTGTGTGGTGCAAAAGCTGCGGGAGGTAGGGCCGTGCCACTAGATCCTATCAGTGTGTGACAGGGAATGGGACAACGCGGTGAATCGATGCCAAGCCAACTGGCACCTTGCAGGCCTCCACTGCTTTTTATAGGCACACTCATTCAAAAAACAAGAACAAGGAAAAAAAGCATCTTTCCCCGCCGTCCCTCCTCAATTAGCTTTCCTTTCTCATTGTGGGATTTGGTTATGTCCCACTTTCTTATTGCCCATTTACAAGGCAAGCTACATTTAAGCTCAATGCCATGCGTGCCGCTGTTACCATGGCAACCCCTATTTGCATGGGTGGGGAAAGTGCATTTGAAGGTGCCAATAAAACCAGAGAAATGTGAGCTGTTATTGTGCACTTAGAGACGAGACAAATGTGACAAACATGACGGGCGGCGAAGGGTGACTGAGAATTGTGGCAATGCAAAAGTGGGTCGCGCAAAAAAAGAAGGACAAGAATAAGCGAGGCGGAGTTACATAATGTCACAAACAATGGTAGTTTCGTGACTGATTAAAAGTCTGCTTTTTGGGGGGCCTCTTTCAGGAAAGGCTAGAATTGATTTGAACAATCCTCTCTGATATTATACAGTTTTCATAGCATTGTTGTTTAACATCAGCCAAAAACTGGTTTCATGAAAATTGAATTGAAATCAACCTAAAAATATTGCTTCCACCCATCCATCCATCCATCCATCCATCCATCCATCCATCATCGTCATTGTCAGAGAATATGAAATTGTTGTTGCACCCCTCTATCGATGATTCATTCTTAGCTTTCGGGGTGAATGAAAAACCATGACGAGTTTTTAAGGGGTCATTTATATCTCTCCTTTGTTGTTCTAACTTGTGTGGAGTGGAGTGCCATACACCGCTTAACCTTTTTGTACTATTCTCACAAGAACGCGCTGCATAGTTCACGCTGAACGTTTTCCCCTTCATGATAATGCGGTCAGAGGAATGCATTTTGAAAATATGATCTTTCTCTTTGTCTTTTCTAGTATTACTTTACAGTCACGTTTAATCATGACAACCAGAAGGCTTTGGAGCTGCGCACAGAAGATGTCAAGGACTGTGACGAGTGGGTCGCCGCCATTACGCAGGCCAGGTAACACTCAGGTCCAGTCAGTACACGGTACTTCAGCGCTGCCTTTTTCACCCAATCGGCCGGTCAGAAGTGAACTGTATTCGTCGATGCCTTTCACACAGATGTTGCGGATTGCAGCCACCACGTGACGTGACCTGAAGTTCACTGACGCTGGCCTGACTGGGCCACCAGTACAGAATTCATAAATAAATGTGATTAAATCAACACATTCTTGCTTTTTTTTTTTTTTAAAGATTAAATCTTTTTTTTTGGTTTGTTTTATCCGCTGAAATGGATCAATCACCTATTTTTATCCCCGCTGTGCACATTGGATTGCCTTCATTCTCTGACTCGTGTGCATTTGCACTTCACTACTTCATCCATTGGTAGGCTGACATACAGGATATAATTCTCCGTTTTATGTACCGGTAGTATTGGTTTGCCGGCTGTGCCGTTATTGTTATTATTATTGTTATTGTTTTTAAATATAAGAATTTAAGAGCACTGAAACATTCATCGAGGAGGTTTTTTTTTTTTTATGTGTCTGTCACTGTAGTTACAGGAACCTAGCTACAGAGCATGAGGCCCTCATGCAGAAGTATCTGCACCTACTACAAATAGTGGAGACGGAGAAAACCGTTGCCAAGCAACTTCGACAACAGATAGAGGACGGGGAAATCGAGATAGAGCGGCTAAAATCAGAGGTAACACTCAAGTGTAATTGTCCAGAATGTCAAAAAAGGAGACGGACAAAGGAATAAGGAAAACGTCAAGACAATAAATACTGAAAGGTTTCATGAAGTCCCTTTCCTGTCAGTCAACGCTTAAAGATGTGACTTCCAAGCATCCCCAAGTAGTCCTTTTTATGAAAGTCCTTTCAAGTTAAAGGGATTTAAAATGGCAATCTTTATAGCTATCAGGGCATGAACTTTAAATAAAGGATTTATAATCCTTTATTGGATCATAAACTCAATCTTCCGGCACAGTGGAGAAGAATTTAACTTTAAAAAAAAAAAAAAAAACGTTAGTCATCTGTGGAATCCTAGAAAAAAAACCCCACCTTTCTCTGTAATATACAAATTGATGACACACTTTATAATTCCTTTGTCTCTTTTTTTTTTTTGAATGTTAGATCGCTTCACTGCAGAAGGACAACGAGAAGATCCAGTCCAATCCGGAGGTACCTCCCAGCGATGACGACACTGAGATCCACAAGATCAAAAAGGTGGGGGAACTGCGCAGTCAGATTTGACAGGCAGTTCAAAATAATTCAAAGAATGAAAGAAACTTCACACTGTCTCACAGTCGAGAGCTCTTCAGCCTGCGTCTAGTAGAGCAGCTGCTCTCCTTTGCGGGCTCCTTTGAAACGGGCATCTCAATCAGTAGATTTCAGCATCACAGCTGATTAAGTTAACTGGTCACCGTTTCCAAATGGGACACGAAACTTTCAAGGCCGCACTGATTGTGCCAAATATTTGCAATCACAACTCGTGTCATGGATTACTCTCGCAGGTCCAGAGTTTCCTGCGAGGTTGGATTTGCCGCAGGAAGTGGAAAACCATCATCCAGGACTACATCCGTTCACCCCACGCGGAGAGCATGAGGAAGAGGAACCAAGTTGTGTTTAGCATGCTGGAGGCCGAGGCCGAATACGTCCAACAGCTTCACATCCTGGTCAACAATTTCCTGCGGCCGCTACGTATGGCTGCGAGCTCCAAGAAGCCGCCCATCACCCACGATGACGTCAGCAGCATCTTCCTCAACAGGTAGTGAGACCGCTCCAGGATCACAACCCTAACCCAATCGTTTTCAATATGAAAAGTGGATAACGGCATTTGTCTTTTTTTTCTGGGGCAGCGAGACCATCATGTTCCTCCACCAAATCTTCTACCAGGGCCTGAAGGCCAGGATAGCTAGCTGGCCCACACTGGTGCTGGGTAAGAGAGACGACGACAATGCCCCCAGGCTTGTTAAGATCACCTTAAAAAAATTTTTTTATCACTGTCTGATGAAAATCCTGCATCTCCACTCTGATTTTGAGTTTTTTGTTGTACAGTAGACCCCCGTACTTCAGAAGTTATTGGGGCCGAGATTCGCCCCAAGTAATTGATGATGTTAATAGTTTAAACTTTACTATATTTATCCCAAAAACTATGATTAATTAAAAAAAAAATTTTTTTAAGTATCTTAGAATATTATAGCCCATATATTGTTTGATTTGCAAAAAAAAAAAAAAAAATGCAGACTTTTCATTAGTTCAGCATATTTCATTGACTCCCAATTACTTGTTTCCTATTGATCATTTCCTGGTATCTTAAGACGGTACAGAAAGGCAAAAATATGTTGAGGTCCACAAAAATGTGAGTTTTTAGAAATTTTTTATGAATAGCTAATGATAGATTCCACATTAAAAAAAATTGAAACTGCAAATTGGGGAGTGTTAGCTGTAATTATTTATGTTGCAAAAGAACCAGTGAAACTACATGCTGAATAGGAACGGGTTTGCCGACACTTTGTTTTCAAACTCAGATTCTGCTGTCACTGTAAAACACGTTTTTTTTATAGCTACTGAAAATAAGGGAGATGATCTTTGATTGATTTTTTTTTTTTTTGGAACGTCACGTAATAAGTTCATACAAGGTAGATGAATCAAAAACTGAAATGGCAAAAACTGCTGGTAAGAAACGCCATACAAGCGGAGTAAAAGGTGTGCTGTAATTCTCATGTGAATTCAACCTTCCGCTACCTTGTTCCATAAAGGACCACTTGAATAATGCTCAGATAAAACATTTATGATGTGCAAGCCATCTGGCCCACAGTCTTTGTTCTGTAAATCTGTCTGGAGTTGTGCAAGTCCACAAATCGTAAGAAATCATCACCGCGCCTCTCTCTGTTGCCCGCAGACAGATATCCAATCTGCCTCTCCTGTTCCAGCCAAATTTTTTGACGGAGAATTTAATCAAGCTCTCAAAACTGGAGATGTGTGCAAAAGTCACACGGGCCTTTGCCAACTTGGAGCTGACAGTGAGACTGGGCATCTTGGAGCTTTGAAAGGGACATTAGCTGGAAGGCTTTTCTGTCGCTGACACTTATAGCTTCCTGTCTAGTCCTTCTTTCCTCTTCTTTTCCTTTCTTGATTGATATCGATATCTTGACTCAATACTTCAACTTTATTTTTTTTGGATCTCTGCAAAGCTCTCAGACGATACAGAATTTCTCCGTGGTCCACAGTCTATGCTTCTAAAGCCCGCCACATGCAGAACAATGTTGCTGCTGCTGCTGCTGTCAAACTTAGATCCACCTTCCAGGCCAGTCGCAAAGTATGTTTTCTGTCCTCCTAACAGCCGACCTCTTTGACATTTTGCTGCCCATGTTAAACATCTACCAAGAGTTTGTGCGGAATCATCAGTACAGCCTGCAGATCTTGGCCCACTGCAAACAGAACCGAGACTTTGACAAGCTGCTGAAGCAGTACGAGACGAAGCCCGATTGTGAGGAAAGAACGTTGGAGACTTTCCTAACTTACCCCATGTTTCAGGTATGCACAACAGGACCACTGCTGAAAAATGCGCTCGAATATGGACGCCCCACAAATAACATTCATAACATCAGTGAGTTTTTAGTACTTTGGTAGTGTAGAGACTTTTTTTCTGCCCATAGTTGTTTAAAGTGCTAGCATAAATGTGGATATTCCTTTTCTGGGTTTAGCATGGAGTTCAAGCATAGAAATTTCAATTGTTAATTACAGCATTTGTGGCGCTATTTGACTTTTATCATCATCATCATCACAAGAGTAATGCAGCAGCTATGGTCCTTAATGTATCATATTTATTAGGTTGTTTGAGTTCGCAAGCCTGTGGTTCTCATCGCTTGATAATGAGTTTCAACATCTTGTTAAGTGACAACACCTGCTAAACAACAGCTTTCGTATTAAACATAGATATTTTTTTGTGTGTGATCAAAGAAATGGCAGGATCTAGATGTGGCGTACTAGTTCAATGACATGATCCATCTGGACTGTAAATGCAGTGAAATTTATCCCGGCCAATTAATAATTTTGTACAGAGAGCACATGTTGAATATCTTGTCACTTCTAGAAGTTTTTAATGAGTCTGTTTTTCTCTCTGTCAGATCCCTCGTTATATCCTGACCCTCCATGAATTACTGGCTCACACTCCTCATGAGCATGTGGAGAGAAATAGCTTGGACTATGCCAAGTCCAAACTCGAAGAGCTTTCGAGGTACGTCTTCATGTTGTCAATCATTCAAACACACAAATGTAGGACCAAGAATAATGAGGCATAAGCGCATTCCGTAATGCGGCAATCCAAAACAGACATTGTTTTTGTTTTTTTTTAAATATTGTTTTTAAATTTCGGAATGTCTCTCAGACTGTTCTGAACTCCCCTTTCCATGACAGTGTCAGGATCATGTTTGCAAAGGGAGTTTATGAGGAGATCTGCGTGAATGTAGCACAACTTTCCATAACCTTGACAAGTCCTCGGTTGGTTGCAGCCAAGGAACACATTCCATTTTGCTTATTTGATAATTCAACATCCAATTGCACACATTCAACATAAATTTAAATGCTAAATTATTCAATAAATAGATATTTTGCCCAACATTACATTTAACCCAATTTACTCTACCTGGTGGGTGTCTGACTCCATCACAGTTTAAGATACTGTAACATTTGAAGGAAGATTATTGCTTCATTTCCAATGCAACAGACCCTCTTAGATGGTTTTTTTTTTTCACACAGAACGCCAGGTCATGTGGCTCGTCCTGTTTTATTATTTCAGAGTAATGCACGACGAGGTGAGCGAGACAGAGAACATTCGAAAAAATCTGGCCATTGAACGAATGATTGTGGAGGGATGTGAAGTACTGCTGGACACCAGCCAGACCTTTGTCAGGCAAGGTAGGGTTGTTTTATCACCACTCACTGGCATGATTTATTTGTCTGTTCATCCATCCATACTGATTTTATATTTTCAACCTAAGCTGTGGTCCACATTAACCAACAATCGGGAAAAGGTTTAGCATTTTTCCCTCCCTTGTGATCAAATTCAGCAATGGCCTGACGGACAGACGTCTCTAAACTTATTCTGTGGTGCATGTGAAGACAATTTTCCCTCCCTGAGCTGTTTGCAAATTGGTCGGGCTGGACAATCTTAATATGTTAAACATGTTCAATATTTACAATTGCGACTGTTTGTGTTGAATGTTTGTCATTGAAGTCATTCACGACAATAAATGTGACAAATAGAAGGGCTTGCTACTGAAATGAAGTTACCAGTTAAGCTAACCGTTAGCTTAGCTTCTTTCATTTGTACTTTTAAGATTACTCCAATGCCTTGTGGAACCAATGCTGCCTCTCAAAGGTCGGTTTTGGTATTATGACAGACAGTGTCATGTTTATGGTGTGTGGTTTTATGAAACAGTTCGTAAAGTCTCTGCATGAGTAAAAAAGGTATTGCTGTAGATTACGGCTATACATATCCAGTTACCACTTTTGAACACAGAAACTGTTGATGACTGTTTCATTTCTTTAGTTTCTATCCACCAAACATTTGGATTAAAACGGCCGAAAGAAGACTGTGAAACTAAAAATACACATTTTGCAAAGCTGTGAAGAGTCAGTGATCGCAAAGTGCATTTCTATGTTGGTCAATTTCGCTCATCGTAGGAGTTATTGCGCTTTTGTATTTGTTTGTGTTTCTGATATGACTGCCCTTCCACAGGATCTCTGATCCAGGTGCCCATGAGTGAGAAGGGCAAGATCACCAGGGGCCGTATGGGTTCTTTGTCCCTGAAGAAGGAAGGTGAGAGACAGTGCTTCCTCTTTTCCAAACATCTCATCATCTGCACTCGAGGCTCAGGGGGGAAACTGCACGTCACCAAGGTAAAAATTGTTATTTTAAATTGTGTAGAATACATATACATGTAATATCTCTTCTGTGGACTCAGACATATGATCATGCTGTTTATGTTATGTCTCAGTCTGCCAAGATTCTTCTTTCTTTATATTTTTTCATCATAGTACTTTTTATTTCATTTGAAATCCACTTTTAATGCCTGACAGTGTAGTAAACCACTGCTACTTGTGGGGGCTGAGAACAGAGCCCTGTAGCAAATAGTAAAATTCTGTCGGTAATCGATGCCCCTCTTCTGAACATACCTTTATAATGTTTCAGTGATCCCAAAACACTTAGAAATTATTTTAAACTCGATTTACAACGCTACTAATCATTATAAACAAATAAATAAATTCATAAACAAACAAACAAATGGAGCGGAGGTGTGCATGTACATGCACAAGACGCGGACACCAAATTCCACTCATAACCCAGCCTAAACTAAGCTTCTCCCCGACATGCAAAGACGTTGGTCTACTACTTTACTATTTGCCAGGCCTTTGGTGCTATCTTGTGGCATCTTAGAGTGTTGTAAGCAAACGCTGAAAATAGGTGAGATTTCGGTGATTATTCCTTGGAATAACTGCTGGAAGTTTAATGTGTTCGCTATCTCATCTAATTCATATGCACTCTGTGTTACAGAATGGTGTGGTGTCCCTCATTGACTGCACACTGATGGAGGATCCAGAGGGCACTGATGATGAGTGTAAGTTATAATAGACTCAGTAAATTAGCTACCATGCTAGTGTACGGGTTGTGACAGATAAATTCCAAGACTCGTGTCACTGGTGTTGTGTTTTACTTACAAACAAAGACGTATATACCGGCTAATAATATTCGCCAGCTGGCGCAACGCAGGAAACTCCTCCCACTGATGCTCTCCAAAGAAACTGCCACAGGAGGAAAAGAAAGTTGTGCTGCCACAACTCTCGCCTCTTCTCGCGCACTGAATGGAGCAAATAATGCAGAGTCTGTTTATGGATGTCCTGGTTGATCAAAAACATATTAATATTCATTTTTGATTCATCTCTTTATAATTAATCAACAAAAAAGGATATATCATATATCATACACAGTCCTTAATATTTTCACCAGGCTTTAAACAATCCATTTTCTATGTCATGCAAAGTATTTGAAGTGCCTTTTCTCGTGAAACCGAATACAGTACACAGACAATTGAAGGGTTTATCCAATTTGTACACTGCAGCCAAAGGGGATCGGAGTGGCCAGGACACTGAGCACCTGGACTTTAAAGTGATCGTGGAGCCTAAAGATGGGCAGCCTCACACTGTCATCCTGGTGGCTTCGTCACGGCAAGAGAAGTCGGCGTGGACGAGCGACATCAGCCAGGTGAAGACCAATAAGCACATTTTTACAGGGGGTGGGGGGGGTGATGTTAAACATATGTATACTTTGTGAGGAGGCGAGAGCGGCCCAGACTTCACCACTGAGAACCCGCTAACAGTCTTGCGCTTCCATCTGCTCTGCTTTGTCCATCCGTCTCCTAGTGCATCGACAACATCCGCTGCAATGGTCTGATGATGAATGCTTTTGAAGAAAACAGTAAAGTCTCTGTGCCACAGATGATTAAGTGAGAGTCACACCATGCATTGTACACATGCACTATTGCAGATAAGTTAAAGTATCACATGAGTCCCCAAAACCTTTGCCCATGGGCGTTTAAGCTGTCTCCCTATGCAATCCTGAATAAAACCTCAGAGGAAGCGTTATGGGCTCCAAAGCTCCAATAACATCGAACACACAAACATTTGATCAATTGTTGCATTCTATATAGTTTTAGAAGCATGGTCCTCAGAGGACTGAAAAACGGCCGCGATAAGTCACATGCTTTATTCTCCATCCTCCAATTCTATGCTGAGGATTTATTCGCTATCCATGATAGTAGGGCTGCACGATATTGGAAAAAGTATGCGATATAGTTGTTTAATATAGTGAGCTCAATATTATTGTGATATTTAACATGTCCCTGAAGAAATGATATTTTTATTATCTAATGAAATAATTCCAATTTTCTTCATGGGGCTGAATCAGCAAGCTCAATGTGTTCTGAGCTAATGCATTCTAAGTACCTTAGAAAACGCTCAGCTGTTTGATGGCGATGCGCATTTAAGTTGACTGGTCAAATTCAAATGAAAGCATACAATTCTGGAAGAAACTCACTGTGTGACTTATATATGGGCCAATATCGCCATGGTGATATTTTTTTCGATACATTCTGCTCTTTAGCTTCGCTATTTAGACAATTGAGCACGCCAGTAAAATGGCATATGCGCTGTTCGAACGACTGTGTCATACTCGGAACGTTTTGTCCGCTACTGAGTGACATTTCTGAACACTGATAGGACAACTTTGGCACACTAGGACAACTGTTGCGTGCTATGTCCTAAGGACCCCCCCCCCCCCCACTGTGTTTAACATTTGCCTTTCTCAGTAATCACAAAATTGCATTCATTTGTTATACATCACAGTTACAGCGGTGTCAGCTCTCGTGATTTATCCAAAAAAATCCTCTGTATTCCGCTCAGTGAACTACACAAAACATCCTCAAGCCGGCCTCATTCCTTTTGCCCCTGCAGGTCCGACACCAGCTTGTACTGCGACGACGTCGACATCCGCTTCAGCAAGATGATGAACTCCTGCAAGGTGCTGCAGATCCGATATGCCAGCGTGGAGCGCTTGCTGGAGAGGCTGACCGACCTGCGTTTCCTCTCCATTGACTTCCTCAACACCTTCCTTCACTCCTACCGCGTTTTCACCAGCGCGGACGTTGTGCTGGACAAGCTCATCACCATCTACAAGAAGCCCATCAGTGCCATCCCTGCACGGTGAGCATTGTCTTTGGTCTGCGAAAGTACCAAAAAGAAAGAGAAGTTGAATTTGCCCTTGACGTGCTCTATATACGGTATAATGACAAGTGTCAACCATGAGGGCACCAATGTTTTCAAGTTTGAGAACTTCATATATTTCTCCCCAGCAATGAGAATCCCCCCCCCCCCCCCCG
>CAAKHF010017142.1:0-17185 GCA_901007745.1 Hippocampus kuda
TGTGTGTGTGTGTGTGTGTGTGTGTGTGTGTATGTGTGTGTGTGTGTGTGTGTGTGTGTGTGTGTGTGTGTGTGTGTGTGTGTGTGTGTGTGTGTGTGTGTGTGTGTGGGTTCTTCTGCTGGTTTTGTATGTCAGGATTGTGTCTTTGGATGACCCATTTTTCTGGATGTTGGTTTGACTTTCTTACTTTTTTTGTGTGTAACACGTGTTGTGGTCTGTCTTCTCTCAGTTGATTTGACAAACGGCAGAGTTTTGAGGAACCTCTGTGGGTGCAGTCTCTTTGGTCGTGGCATTTCTGTGCAGCAAAAATTGGGCTTTCGGCTGATATTGTGAAACGATAATTGACAATTTTGTACCCTCTGGCTGCAGGTGTTGCTGCATTAATTGTATTCAAATATCTGTTGGTTACAGCTTCGCAATTACCTTCACATTGATGTGAGTTTCATTAATCTGTATGACATTTTGCATTGTCTGACATCACTGAGCGAGTTGACTTTTGGCATTTTGTTCTTTCGTGAAATATATTTCTAATTGTATTTGTTTTAGATTTAGTTTTACAGTAAATCCCAATCCAGCTCCGGCCTCCCTGTGAGGAGTTTGCATGTTCTCCCCGGGCTTGCGTGGGTTTTCTCCGGGTGCTCCGGTTTCCTCCCACATTCCAAAAACATGCATGGCAGGCGGATTGTACACTCTAAATTGTCCCTAGGTGTGAGTGTGAGCGTGCATGGTTGTTTGTCTCTGTGTGCCCTGCAATTGGCTGGCAACCAATTCAGGGTGTCCCCCGCCTACTGCCCGAAGACGGCTGGGATAGGCTCCAGCACCCCCCGCGACCCTAGTGAGGATAAAGCGGTTCGGAAGATGAATGAATGAATGATGAGTAAATCCCAACTGGGAGTCACTGTAATCAGCTTTGAACGAGGATGCTTTGGCTCTTTTTTGTTTTAGAACTTTAAAATTGCTTCTTGATGTTGTGAAGTTTGCTGCCCTATCAAGAGGTGGGGGGGTCTGAAACACACCTGTACCTCAAATGATTGCACACAACACAAAGCAAAAAAACAAAAAAAAAAACAAAACAGCAAAGCGATGGCTCTTGTCCCAAAAAACCTCACCTGTTAGGTCATCCGAAAGTCGAGGTACTACTGGATAATCATAGTGGAATCCAGAACTGAGTGTTGTACAGTATAACAAACACACAGGCACACACGTTGACAAAATTGGAGCTGTCTGTACTGTACATTCTGTATTCTAAAAGGTCAAACACAGTTGCGAGGAAGGAATCAACATTGTGAGTTCTGGTGTCCAGGTATACGTAGTTCAAAAAGGTGTAAACATATATATTGTCTTTGTTACATAAAAAGAGCAGTGGCTGACCATGACGACCTTATTTGTGTGCCCACCTGTGCATCCTGTAGAAGCTGAGTATATTCATACACTTTTCCAAAGGTGAGTCATTGTAAGACTGTATACACACCCACAGCACTACGTCCCACCCTCATTTTCTGGAGACAGCTCCAGTATGTGCGTGAGTTCTGAGTCATTTCAAATCTTTATATTCCTAATCGTGTTTGCTATTGCAGAAGTGTAAAACTGCAGTGGTTTTGCCCCCACCGAGTCTCAGAGTGATCAGATTTGTGACTTGAAAATTCCACATGCAGGTCTTGTATTGGATAACGTTAGATTGAACAGGTGTTGCTTGCGTTCTGGCCTATCGCTATATCCATTTGTAGTGAGAGCTATCTGTTTCTTTAAACAGATAAATAATAGGAAATGCTTCCTCTGTGAAATTGGATGGGCTGTTTGATTTGTAGATTCAGTTTCACACTTGGAAAACAATTGTATGCGTGTACTATTGTGTTGTGAGAGCTGCAATAAATAATGGCTTCAGATGGGCAGTGAACATCAACTCCTGTTGTTTTGTGTGTGATGAAAAAAAAAGAAGGCATGGGTAATACACAAACAAAAACATGTACAGGATGGACTTTGGGGATTTTAACACTGATGAGCCAGCGATTTTGGCTCCCTGGTGTTGTGTTCACTTTACAGGGTCAGCCTTCACAATGTTGATCTCCATTCCACACCTGTTCGTGTAACTTTCAACGTCGGTTTGGCTTGGCTGTTTTTTATTTGAAATAATTACCATTCTCTTATCTGACATTTTAATGTTATGTTAATCTGCTCCCTGGTGGATCTGTTAGGATTATTATTTTTATCATTAATAGGAGTAGTAGTAGTAGTGTTTTTAGTTGTTTCATCCATCTATCCATTATTTTCTGATCCGCTTTATCATCACAAGGGTTGCGGGGATGCTGGAACCTATCCCAGCTGTCATCGGGCCTACTGCCCGATACACACTGAATTGATTGCCAGCCAGCCGCAGGGCACACATAGACAATCACACAAGGGCACGAGGGTTTTTAACTTACCATGCATATTTTTGGAACGTGGGAGGAAACCAGAGTACCCGGAGAAAACCCACGCAAACATGGGGAGAACAGACAAACTCCACACTGGAAGGCCGAAGCCGGAATCGAAACCCGCACCACTGTACTTGTGAGGCAGACGTGCTAACCAGTCAAGCACCGTGCCGCTTGGTTGTTTCAATCAGAGTAAAATAATGGTTAAATGGAATGTGGTCATTATCTAATCAGCTGTTTTATTTAATAATATGAAAAGGCAATGATTCAAGTACACGTAATCGTTTGCATCGAATCCCTGGCCCCTTTTAATTTTTTTTTTGGGGGGGGGGTGCAGTGGTCAAATATTTTATTGATGTTTTCCATTTAGGGGTTGGGTAAGGAGACAACACCAACAAAAAGAAACATTTTGAACAAGTACCAACCGGTGAAATAAAGAATGAGAGAACATCCAATAGAAATTGTCATACAACTATTAAATTGATGATGATGAATGCCAGTTTAGTTTTCATAAATTGGCAATTCAGCACAATGATAAGTGGTCAATAATCTTAGGTATGAATCAGTGCTGGCTTCAGCATCTTGTGCATGTGTACATTCTCTTCGGGTACTTATTAGGTTAGGCTCCAATTTGTCCATCAGTCTGAAACTAAGTGTGAAACGTCATTGTAAATTATGTGATATTTTGGCCCGTCGTTTAAATACAGCTTCCATACACATAATTGAATATACCCTCCTCATACAAGTGTCACAAGTAGGCCAACTACAAGTGAGTTCCAAACACAAACAGCATAGACCCTGATGTGGTGCTCAATACAGTAGCTCGGTCTCCTTCCTTCTAAATACAAAACAGAGGAGGGCAGAGAATGCATAACTTTTAAAGGCAAGTGTTACGAAAAAGTTATGGTAATTTATGTTGCTATGCTCCTGTATCAATGCTGTTGTCCTGATGTACATAAACACGCCAATGTGGAGCGTCTCTGTGTTTTTCTTCATGTTTCCCAACAAAATAATCTGTCTTCTATGCGTGTGTAGCTTCTCATAATGCAATTTTGGTGTATTTCATCAAGCTCGGTGCACATGTTGCAGATATTTTCGTATTTATTTTATTAAAACAATTAACAAAATAGCGCGTCGAACCCTCTGAATTATTGTCGGAATCTATTAAGTGCATTATTGTTGTTATTATTATCGCCATGTTTAATTTATTTAAAAAATAAAATACCATATTTTCCACACTAAAAGGTGCACTGGATTATGAGGCGCACCTTCGATGAATGGCCTATTTTGTAATTTTTTTCATATATTGGACGCACCACATTCTAATACGCAATCTACAATGCCTCCACTAGATGGAGCTAGGCTCAAGGAAACGCCAACAGAACGATCAGATGTCAGTAAAACTTATTTAATAAAGCAGCGACACAGTTGACTTAACCAAAAGCAAGTTAGAACATTAACTCGTTAACGTTGAACTCTCTTGCCGCTGCTCTATTTCAGTGTTCAACTGCGAAACCGATCGCCTTAAGTGTGAACTCTGCGTTGTAAGCATGTCTCTATCAAGGAGCCATTTTGGGGTAGACATATTACCGGAATTACCATACACAAGGCACATCGGATTTTAGGGCGCACTGTGAGCTTTTAAGAAAATGGAAGGCTTTTAGGTGTGCCTTTTAGTGCGGAAATACGGTACATCTTCCTATCTTAGCCTAGAGCCATTTAAAAGCTCTTATTTATCGCATACATTTGACATCAGGACGGCACTGTGGTTGGCAGGTTAGCACATCCACCTCACAGTGCACAGATTGTGAGTTCCGGACTCCCTGCGTGGAGTTTGCATGTTCCCGCTGTGCCTGCGTGGGTTTTCTCCGGGTATTCCGGTTTCCTCCCACATTCCAAAAACTTGCAGGGTGGGTGAATTGATCACTCTAAATTGGTAAGTATGAGTGCGAATGGTTGTGTGCCCTGCGATTGGCTGGCGACCAGTTCAGGGTGGACCCTGGCTACTGTCCAATGACAGTTGTGATAGGCTTCAGCACTCCCGCCATCCTAGTGAGGTTAACCTCCATGGCAGAGCCTCCGTCGAACCCCTGAGACCGATTCACCGAACCCCGAGGGTTCGATCGAACCCAGGGTAAGAACCAGTGTTCTAGTCTGAGGTTATGGCACAGTATCCTTGAAAGCAGTGTTTTGCAGGGGGTATGTGGAAACATTTAGTAATTAGCACTCACTCGTCTCATGAGCCTGCCAATAAAATGATACATGTGTGCTGCAACTGTTTTCCTCAGGAGACGATAACTGTGGACTTGCCAAAATACCACAAAAGACGCGTCAGCTCAAATTTCTCATTAAAGCTCAGATGACTGATAAAAAAAGGACAAAAACTGCTTAAGTGGGTCTGAATATTATTCTTGTTAAACATTTGTGCTTGATATTTAAAATGTCTGTCAAACTGTTTAAATGCCTGTTTATAGGGGACTTATTCAAAGGTGCTCCGTTTTTTGTGTGTGATTTTAATTAATGTATATTACTTGTTTATTTTCAAGGCAACATTATTTATTTTGATGTGTGATGTGAGTTAAAAAGAACACAATGACTGAGAATTAAATCTTACATTAAGACACATCCGACTCAAGCTGTCAATTAGTTATGACACGCCCGCTTGGCCATCACTCGCTGCAGATGATCAAATGACATTGCTTGTCCAGTCAGTGCTGTGGGAAATTTAGTTCGCTCAGTTGTCACAGTGTCTGACTGACGTGATTGTACGTCATACAATTTTAAAAAAACTATACGTAAGCCATGTAATTGTATTGACTTATTTCTGTTTTTAATAAATGTGTTTTTTTTTAAATTTCTTGAATTTGTAAAATAGTCAATTTTCCACGAATGAAGGGTTCAGTGAACGTGCATATGAACTGGTTGGGTTCGGTATGTCTAACTAGGTTAAGACCACTGGACTAGAGCAACCACATTTAGTCTTTGAGCATGAACTATTGAAGCAAGATCATATGCAATGAGGTTTAGGGCCACCTAAGTACATGAGTGGCAATTGACAATACGGGTACATGGTAGTGATGTTTATTGGTGATGGGATTAAGTAGTAAAATTTCGACCCCATTTAAGGAATCAGCGGCCCCCAAATATTTTGCAAACCTTGTTCTATGATTTGCCTGCTGTAGGAATGAAATGTATCTAAAATTAGAACGCATGCTCTCTGTTGCAGGTTTCCATGTATAATCAGAGACCACAATACATCGCCCTGTGTGGAAACTGCACATAATGATGTGAAAGATGGACTTAACCAACCAAAGTGTCTTGAATTGTAAATTGCTCCTTTGCAGCATTTATTTGTGTCGCTAATGAGTGGAATATTAAATCTCAGGTCAACGAGCCATAACTACTGTAGATAAACATGAACTGACGCATCTGTGGCTTTTCTCAACAACCCTTGAAACAGTTGGCCGCGATAACTCCGGAGGGTGAAATGTGACTCTAAATGTCAAATGTTAATCACCGACTCGCCAAATTGAACTGAGTGGTAAGTCAGTTTTAGAGATCACATCCTTTGCTCTTAGCAAAGGTGAGTGAGAGTGCAGCCTGGCTATTATATTTATCACCGTGGTTGGATTGGTGTAACGCTTTCAAGTGATTGCGGAAGCATCAATCTTCATGACTATTATATTCGCATCAAGAGTTTCACTTCCTTCTGTGTTTCCTTCAGCTAGAACTTTGCGCTTGTTTTACGGCAGACGTCCACTGAGATGATAATTTATCGATTGCACTCCAGGTCAGACTGATGTTGTTGACCCTTTTGCCGGCCTATTGAACAGTTTTGCATGCATACGAAAGCTCCTGACACCATCTTGAAAGGTATAGAGCTACAGTATGCTGTACCATTCTGTATGTCACTGTAAATGTTAATGACGCTAACAACACTTGAAAATGTTATTTACCATGTATTCCCTAAAATTAGCAAAAAAAAAGAAGCATTCGTTTCGCTTGCATGGTCCATCCATCCCTCCATTTTCCAATCCGCTTATCCTCGGAAGGGTCGCGGGGGGTGCTGGAGCCTATCCCAGCCGTCTTTGGGCATTCGGCGGGGGACACCCTGAACTGGTTGCCAGGCAATCGCAGGGCACGCAGAGACGAACAACCATCCATGCTCACACGGGCGAGGGACACCCGTAATGTTGGAGGAAAGCGGAGTACCCGGAGAAAACCCACGCAGGCACGAGGAGAACATCCAAACTCCACATAGGGAGGCCGGAGCTGGAATTGAACCCGATACCTCTGCACCGTGAGGTCGACGCGCTAACCACTGGACCACCGGGCCGGGCCGCCCTCTTAGAATACACTCATCATAATTCTGGAGGTGCGAATATCAGCAAAGTGTATACTGTGTATATATGGTTAGAGAAGGTGTAAAACTGACCTGGCCTTTGAGCACGTTGACTATTTGTGGAGCATCACATTTGAGTCGTTGATTAAAACCTCAAAATGGCCGGAAAAGAAGAACTTTCATGTGAAACTTGACAGCCTATTCTTGTTCTTATAAATGCAGGCTATTTCATGCGAGAAATTACCAAGAAACTGAAGATTGACAACGGTGTGTTCAACTCAAAAGCAGGCTTGACCAAAGAGAGACAGAGAAAAATTGAGGGGCCCACTGCACAACCCACTAAGAGGATAAGTTCGAGTTTCTAGTTTGAGAAAAAGATGCCTCACAGGTCCTCAATTGGCAGCTTCATTACATTGTCCCTGCAAAACGGAAGTGTCAACATCTACAGAGAAGAGATAACTCCGGGATGCTGGCCTTCAGGGCAGACTGACCAATAAAAGAAAAAGATTAAAATTGACAAAAAAAGAAAAGAGACATTGGACAGAGGAAGATGGGGGGGCGGGGGGAGTTGTTGTGGCTGGACAATTCAAAATTGAAGGTGTTATATACAAGAATATTTGTGAGACATAGAACAACTGAAAAAATGCTGGAGGAAGGCCTGACGTAAGGTGGGGATAATGTGATGGTCTGAGTTTGCTTGAGTGTTGGATAATGTGGGCGATTTGTTCCAGTTAAAATGGATTTTGAATAAGTCAGGCTATCAATCCATTTTACGACACCATGCCATACCCTGTGGACAGCGGTTGATTGGAGCCACGACAGGACAATGACCCAGAGCGCACTTTCAAAATGTCCAACAACTTTTGAGAGAAGAAGTTCCCAGCGCAGTCACCAGATCTCAACCCCATTGAGCTGTTGCGGGAGCAGCTTGAGCGTATGGTACGCAAGAAGCGTCCATCCGGCCAATCCAGCTCGTGGGAGGGGCTTTTCAACGCTTGTGGCGAAATTTCTCCAGATTTCCTTCACAACCTAACAGCTGTACTGCCAAAGGTCTGCAATGTTGTCATGGCCTTCAAAGGGAGGACTCTTGGATGAAAGAAAATATCTTATTTCTAAACTTGTCAATGTCTTGACTATATTTTCTGTTCATTTTACAACTCATTTGATAAATAAAAATGACTTTTCATCGAACAAACACACAATTGTTTGGGTGACTGCAAACTTTTCAACGGTGTATGGGGATCAGTGACTTATTAAAAAAATCATACAATTCATACAGGCACTTTAAAACACTGGTTCTTAACCTTGTTAGGGGTACCGATTTCATATGCATATTCACCTAACCCTTCATTAGTGAAAAATAAAAATATGAGGGTTTTTTTTTTTTATGAATTCAAGCCATAAAAAAATGCATTTATGAAAAACAAAAAGTAAACACAATTAGTACAAGTATAAAGTATACGTTTTTTAATTGTGTACAAAACGAACCAGCCAGTGATGGCCAAGCGGGCGAGTCCTAACTAATTGAAATGTTGAGTCGGGTGTGTCTTAACCTCCATGGCAGAGGCTCTGTCGAAACCCTGACACTGATTCACCGAACCCCTGGGATTCGATCGAACCCAGGTTAAATAAAAAAACACTGAGTTCTTGAGTATTTATCTCATGTTTTAAAGCATGAGATAAATACCCGATTCCAACTCAAATAGAGTGACAGCACACTGACGCCAAAATAATTACAATTAAATGAAATTCAATCCCACGAAGAGAGGAGTGATTTTAGCAAACAACACAGAAGCACAAACTTTTTAATACAAAGGACATTAAAAACAAATCAAAGTTTAAAAAACATTTTGTGACTTGCGGAGTGTCACATCACAAAAACAGAATGGCACAGAATGACTTTAGGACAATAAAATGAGAACAAGTGAGCGAGCAGTCATAAACCAACAGCAACCAGCAATAAACCAACATTTGTTTGTGTGTGTCTTTGTAGTGTTATTCACTTAAAAATATTGTAACCAAACAGAATTAAAGGGAATTAAACTGTTTTTGTCATACTTTCTCCTTGAATGCACATTTTGCTGCCCATTTTGGCGTTTGCCATTTAGCCACTTAGGAGTAGTCCATCCGTCCATCCATTATCTGATCAGCTTATTCTCTCGAGGGTTGCGGGCGTGCGTGAAGCCTATCCCAGCTGTGTTCGGGCAGTAGGCGAGTGACACCCTGAACCGGTTGCCAGCTAATCGCAGGGCACACAGAGACGGACAACCATCCGCACTCACACTCACACCCGAGGGCAATTTCAAGTGCTCCATTTGCCTGCCATGCATGTTTTTGGAAAATGGGCTTTCCACTAGAATACCCGGAGAAAAGCCACGCAGGCACAGGAAGAACATGCAAACTCCACACAGGAAGGCCGGAGCTGGAATCAACCCCTGCAGCTCTGCACTGTTTAGGCTAACCAGTGGACCACCGTGCGATCCTTTTGAGGATAAGCGGTTTGTAAAATCGATGGCTGGCTGCCTGGATGGATGGATTCCATTGTGGACTTCATTAATTGACCTGAAGTGAACTTGCAACCATGCCTTTTCTTTTAAGGAGTAAAACGTTTTTTTGGGTGATCAGCCCATTGGAAGCTGTCTCTCTCAGACAATGACCTCATATTACTTGGCTGGCACTCAACTTCATACTTCAGTGAAGTAATTGGCCTCTAAATCTGTTCGGCTTCCATCAGTGACAGTCACCCTCCTCCCGGCTCAACAGGAAGCGAGGCTGCATCATGAAAACACGACGGCAGTCATAAGTGACTCACCACGTGTGTTTGTGCAGACATCGACATCATAAATAAATACAGAGAAAACACACTAACGGCCAGGGTTACCACAAGATCTTAAAGTCATTGGCTAAATACGTACACACAATTGAAATCAGTTTCAAACTGTGCACTTTGCATGTTCTCCCAGAACTTGCAGCAGTTTTCTCCAGGTACTCCGTTTTTTTTCCCTGAATTTCAAAAGCATGCAAGTTAGGTTCATTACATTCTTTAATTTTTCAACATTGTAAACGTATGTGTGAATGAATCAAGCATTTTTCAGTTGACAGAGTAGACTTTGGTTCATGGATAACAGACACAGCTATATTTTGAACAGCCTTATATTGCCTTCTACACACTGTAATCTCAATTCATTTGCATGGAAATCAAGCATGTTGATATTATTCTGATTATTATACTGTACCATAAAGGGCAGAAGAATAATTTTTTCTTGGATTTGCAACCTCACACCAATATCGTTGTTTTCCTATTCTTCAGTTTTTCAAGGCAGACTCGACCTTCTTGAGTACTGCATTCAATTTGAATTAATTTCCTGACTGCATTCTTCTAGTTTTTCATGTGATGATGTCAGTCGTAGATTTAGTTTTAAAGAGTGACATATTGTAGGCTAAATATGATTTTGAAGAAAATATTAGGTCCAAGGAAATGCCATTGGGGGGCTTCTCACACAGGGACCCATTGAAGCTATGGCTGCCAATGGTCATGTGTGATCTGGAGTCTATACTAGCTGTCTTTGCGTGGGTGGTAGATTACACTCTGGACTGGTCACCAGGCAAGAATTATGAATATGTTAGCTACAAAAATATGTAAAACCGTAGCTTCAGTGGAAGCTGCCGGCTAAAAGAACACTTAATCACGTGCTTTTGCATTTAGAGGTCAACAGGCCGCCATCTCATGCAAACACATGCGCTAGAGGTGTTATATTTCAGTTGCTCCTCAAAGATGCCGCTCGCTGAACCTATGCGTTCAATGTATTTACATTTGTTTTTCAATGAGTATCGTAAAATTTGTATTTCTGCACAGGTCGGATGGCTACAGTGATGAGAAACATCTTATTTGGAAGATGTTTAGTGGTAGCAAGTGGTTTTGTATATATAAGGAATGTATTCCTTACTGTGATTTTATTTAGCCCCACTCTGTTATTGGTTCTGTTCAAACACTTAAAAGAAACCATGTAGAATGCTGTTGAAGGTATTTACTGCTCACTGTGATTACAATCACCTTTAGTGCCCCTCGACCCCCACCACTTTTAGGGCCCCCTCCAGAGGACATGTTTAACATCAAAAGAGGAACTGTTATCTCAAGTACTGTGTTCTTGCCATCACATCAAAGCTCAGACCGAAGACAATAGGGGTAGTGGTGGTCTGGTCTCACCTCACCACTCCCAACTTTTTTCAGCCACACCGGGTCAGATGACATGTTCATTTCTTTGTTTCTGGGATTTGCATGGAGGCGTAACTCCCCGCCTCTCATTACCATATTGTCTCTATATATTCTCATGACTGCATTTTTTCTACGCTTCCTGACAAAATCTAAGACTCTCAGGAGCCCAAATCGATTCGTATTGTGTTGTGATAAACTGCAGAAAAGACAACGTGGCGTTGGGTCTTTCTTCCACCTTATAGAGAAATAAAAGAACCTGTGTCCAAGGAGGGCCATAAGGAAATGGACAGATCCCCTCCACTACAAAAAGCAATGACCCGTTTATTTTCTTTCTTTGTATTCTCAAATTTATTGTTCTTATTCTGAAGTGCAGAAATGCTGTACCAATGATTTACCATGACAAGCAGTGGTGCACATCACGCATACTTCATTGGTTCAACCAAATGGAACCTCAACTGACCAAATACTGTACTATGAATTGTATTGTAGTGTTGTTGATATGCTCATACGGCCCGATATTACAATGTGGGCAGACTAATTTTGAGTGAGAAAAATTACAAAATTTGCTCTTGCATCTAATGTTGGGCACAGCCCGTTAGTCCAGTGGTTAGCATGACGACTTCACAGTGCAAAGGTACCGGGTTCAATTCCAGCTGCGGCCTCCCTGCGTGGAGTTTGCATGTTCTCCCCGGGCCTGTGCGGATTTTCTCCGGGTCCTCCCATTTCCTCCCACATTCCAAAAACATGCATGGCAGGCTGATTGAACACTCTAAATTGTCCCGAGGTGTGCGTGTGAGCGCGGATGGTTGTTCGTCTCTGTGTGCCCTGCGATTGGCTGGCAACCGGTTCAGGGTGTCCCCTGCCTACTGCCTGAAGACGGCTGGGATAGGCTCCAGCACCCCCCGTGACCGTAGTGAGGATAAAGTGGTTCGGAAAATGAATGAATGAATCTAATGTTGGTTTCTTGTTCAGTAATTTTGAATGTAATCCTTGAATGTAATTCTTATGCAAGAAAGCCCTTTCAACTGGGAAAAATGATGACCGTATGTCATAATGCCAAATGACACATATTAACAATTATTTTTGTGGATTTTGGATGGGGAGAAAAGTGCACATTTCTCTCCATCCAAAACTGTTGCTGCATTTTGTGGTTTGCTTCAAACCCTGTGTTGTTGGGTTAGGATAGTGGATATTTTATACATGAATTGAAAAATATTCTTATCAAAAAGGAAATATATTATAAGCATATAATTTGCACATCTGTATATATATATATTTTTTGCTTCCATATTTAAATTTGCCTTTTTGCCATACATCTGGTTAGGAAGTGCTTGCTTGTATGTAGCCTCCAGTTGTATCAATGAAAAGTTGCTGGCCCCTCCATTATTTACATTTCCCATCACTGCCTTACATCTTTGTTGATGCAATTCCATTTACCTGCCACTCAAATTTTAGACCACACGAAAACTAGTTGCAGATGGTTGGCAACTCATGAAATGATATTGCAGAATCCCACACACTGAACAGCAATTCACTCCCGTTCGCAAGAGGCTGGGAGGGACACGGCTGAGCTTTTCTCATGCGGTGAGTGAATCAGCGAGTCATAGAAGAAAGTGATCAACTTTACACCAACATGGCAAGCACATCCAACTATGGTATCCATTTTTCTAAACCGCCAAAAGGTATTTCAAAACGTTCAAAAACATTTGTCTTGTGTAACTCTTTTCTTTTTGATCAGACCCTTTCGTGAGGCTGTTTTGGCACACTTCTGCCCATTTATATTTCTGCCGATATTTGTTATTCAATACTGAAGCACATTTTTACCCCATCCTGCACTTTCCCCACTGTCTTTCACGTGCACACACTTATCAATATCCATACTTGGGAAAGGCATTGCATTTCTTCACACCTCCTCTCTGCCTTATTCCTGATTTCTTTAGCCAAAAAAAACCTTCCCCTCAGTCTTCCTCTTCATCTTCTTCTCAGGTAGACACAAAGAGAAGGCATCAGTGGGGGCAACAAGCCCATGCCTCTTTCCTCCATATCCATCATATTGCCTGTATTGCTTCCTTTAATGTTGCTTGTTCTCTTTGTCAGTCTATCAGTAAGGCAGTGCAGTGTGTGGGCGGGGTGGGGATTATACAGTCGGTAATTCATGTACCAGTTCCCATAGCGACTGCACTGTTGCATTGCAGGAAAAGTCAGAATGGCTGACAAGCAAATGACTAGCGGTTCCCAAACTCTTTTAAGACAGGGATGTGAAAGAAAAAGCTTCTTCTGGGCTACTACTAATAGACTGATTGAAACAAGGGAGAAGATTGTAAGGTGCCGTTTCTGCATGGTTTGCGCTGACATGATGTGAATATGGCGGTTCACCACAAGTTGTCTGTGTCTGTCTTTATGTGTCCTAACAGGAACATTAACGATAGAGTCACTGACAAAACGTCAAGGTCTTGATGCTACATTGATGCTACATGAATGAAGGCGGCAGCTTTTATATTGATTCTTACATTGAATTTTCAGTGTTTCATTAAGCAGAATTGCTACAATTACAGTCAGCCCCAAGGAACGGTGGCTATTGAGCAGTTGGTAATAGGCCTTTATTAAAATAATCCAATAATTTAGTGTTTAAATAATAAACAGGGAAAAGACCATAATAAGCTCAAGTAAATCCAGATTTATCAGTATAATAAACAGACTGTGCACAGTTCTACAAAATCAAAGCATACACCAGTGCACTCACGCACACAAGAATACTGTGCTCAAATGATACAAAACTGTCAATAATAGCACTCGCCCCTTTATTCTGTTTAGCTTTGGCAACAAAAGACAGGCACGCAGACCTTAGTTCAACTAGGACAGTGGTTCGTAACCTTTTTAGAGGTACCAAACCCAACCAGTTAATATGCACATTCACCGAACCCTTCATGAGTGAAAAAAAGTAAATAAAATTTCAAGAGATATGTATACTTTTTTAAAAATGATTATTTACGACGTTCTATCACGAAGTCACACGTAAATTTCCCACAGCACTGATTGGACAAGCAATGTCATGTGATCATCTGCAGCCAGTGATGGCCAAGTGGGCGTGTCATAACTAATTGAACATGTTGAGTCATGTGTGTCTTACCCTCCATGGCAGAGGCTCCGTCGAACCCCTGAGACCGACTCACCGCACCCCTGGGGTTCGATCGAACCCAGGTTAACAACCACTGAACTAGGATATTAAGCAGCCACTTTGCCAAGGTAATGCCCTAAACAGTCTTCCCAGTGTTTCTTTTCAAGAAAAGCCAGTTTCTGGTCCAAATAAATCCCCTTCCTTTACTTACATGTTAACGTGGCATACTGTGACTACACACAGTATAGGGACTTTACATATTCCACTGATACCACTACAGCCACTTTGTGGGATGTAGTGCGAACACTATCGATCACCAGCAAGCCCTCATACCGCCGCTGAAGATGGAACCTCTGTCGTTCCACTCCATCTGGTTTGGGATGGCTAGTTAGCCGAGATTGTGCTGCTGCGCGCCGCTCTGCAGGGCTTTTTCTGCTTTTGTCTTTGTTTGTGTGCACCAATGTCAAGCACCTGTGGGAATTGAGAAATGTGCTAAACATAGAGTATTATATGTGAAGAGGGTAGGACATTGCATAATGATTTGCTAACCAAACTCAAAACTGGCTGTATGTGTAGAGGAATTCCATCTTTCTTTTTGTGCATGCTCTTTGTAGGAGCACTCAGGACTGCTATGTTGTGGTATGTCCATTTCTTTCAGATGAATAGATTGTCTCCCTTGCATGAGAATGCTGGATCATGTCACTTGTCGCAGTCATGTCTTTTAGATCGCGATCAGTGACAGGCTACTTAGTAAAAAAATATATACGACCATCATGTCGTTGTCTCTTGTGACTGACTGAAACGCAGTAGATTTAATTATTGATACACCCATCCATTTTTTGTCCTGCTTATCCTTTTTGGGATCACAGGGGAGGAGGCAGAGCACATCCTCGATTGGTTGCTAGTCAATCACACGGTTTATATAGGCTGACAGATGCTCACACATACATTCACACTGTGACATAGGGGAAAATGAACCCATGAGACCTGCATTCAAGGCAGGTGTGTTTGTTCTGCACATATTCCGCATCTTATTTATTGTAAGTAAAATAGCAAGTCTTTCCATGGGGACGGAAAAGGCACTAACAGCCAGATATGACCCATTTGTATTGTTGTATTTCTAAACAAGTTACTTGTGTTTACTGCCACCTGAAGCCTCATTTTTGTGTACACTGCAGCAGCTTGATAAAACCTCTGGTCACAATAATCGGGAGACGTGTGTTGGCCACCCCTTGCCCTACAGCATTCTGGATAACAGAAAAGCTGACAGACGCTTGCTTGCTGTGTACAAGTAAGAAAAATACGAGGCAATTGGTTGTCTGCTAAAAAAAAAAATACCTGAGTATATTCTCCGAACGGTGAGACAAAGAGGTTGTCAATAGAGTCCATGAAAGAATTAAGATCCTAAAGCGGCGCTGACAAGCACTTCAACAGAGAAAAATGCAAAAGAATGACAAATGTGCTGGAGCAATGATATTTTAGACAACCATACGTCACGGGCAATCACTTCCTTGCTCTTCAAATTCATATTTATCTTTTTTTCCCCTCCTCTCATCTGTCACCGCATATGTCTTACTTAAGACTCTCTTTTGCAGACCCTCAGGCACTTCATATTGTAGCGCTCAAAATTAAGTCACAACAAGGGACAGGCTTGAGGAACAATTGCCTTTGAGATCGCATTACACAACGTGTAAAAGATGGAGCAAGCCCAAACTCATCATTTAAGTCAGGGGTCCCCAACCTTTTTTGCCCCACGGACCGGTTTATGTCAGACAATATTTTGTGGCAGATTAATACAACAAAATAATATGGTATGAGCTGCATGAAAACTGTGGTGTTTTCGAAATATAATAATAAACACAAGGAGCGTCGAATCTAGCCGCAACACTGATCGCTATGGTAACGTTTAATGCCTTCAAAGTACGATACATCGCAAATTCAAAGTGCATGAAAATGACGACTCACCACAGCCCCGAGCTTGATTTTCTGCAACTAGACGGTCCCATCTCGGGGTAATAGGAGACAATGACACCTCAAGTGTGTGGTTTATGTCCAGTCTACTTCGTAATTTTGTTTTAGTCGCCGTTGCTGCAGAAACCCCCCGCCTCACACAGGTAGGATGTCGGAAATAGCAAAGGTGCTATTGTGGCGATCTCAGAGTATTCAGCCATAACTTTAATCGAGTTGTTTCGAACGTACTTTTAAGGCCGCCGTCATTTGCGATCTCCAGCAGTTTTTTTTTTAACTCACGATGCGACCTCCAACGTTTTGTTTTTAGCGTAATCTGTCACGTGACGGAGAAGCGTGGCTTGACGTGAGTCAAGCGTGACACAGACGGATGTAACGGAGAATCCGGTAATTTTTCAAAATAAAACATCTTTCGTATTCCGAAATAAATAAAACGGAATTAAGGCAAGTTCTTTCTGTGCGGCCCGGTACCAAATGCCCTGCGGACCGGTACCGGTCCGCGGACCGGCGGTTGGGGACCCCTGATCTAAGTGGTCAGCTACTATTACTAAAATATATAAAACTTTTGAATCTCTTCTTAATCAAAGAAACACACCACAATAAACACAGCAGTGCAGTCTAAGTTTACATCATCTATCCCAGACCTACAAATATTATTTTATAGCATGCAAAAATGGTTATCTGGATTTTTGTGAGCTTTGTAGAAAACGATTGTGATGACATATACATGATAAAAATGCATGTGTGATACACTGAGACCAATGGCCAACTCTGCTTTTGACACATAATACGCAGGGATTCATTTTTGTAGACAGCACATATTGTCATGGTTGAGCTGTTTGGGACCAACAGGTGGCTGTGTAGGGCTCCTACAGTGTCACACCTGTTGGTCTTCATGTCATTAATAGGTTTTCTGTTAAAAGGACTCCAGGCCCGACCACTCGGTGTCGGGTCATTGTTGCTGTCACTGCTTCTGTTGGTTCGTGTTTGTGCCCTACTGCCATGGGTTTTTGTTTATTTGTTACTTTGGTTTCTTTTTGTTTTCAGGACTTTGTTTGTTCTGGATGTAGTTTTCTCAGTGTTTTGTTTTACAGTTTGTCAAATTCACCCTGCTCCTCCCTCCTGCT
>CAAKHF010017145.1:3523-21295 GCA_901007745.1 Hippocampus kuda
TATAAAAAACATGTTTTTTGAGGAATACCTGGAATCTGAAAAAATAATAAATTTTCAGTCCGAAGATATTTAAAGAAAAAAACCTCACCGGGTCATTTTTGACCCACATATGCATCTAAGGGTTAAAAAAATCCACTTGTGTAAACATGTAGGATTGGAAAGTTTGCATTGTGAGTGTAAAAAGCACATTTGTCTTTTTTGTCATGTTGGTAGAGAGTGCTGCAGGGCATTTGAAACAGGCCTGGAAATGTTATATAATTGGTAGCTGAGACCACACACGGCAGTGTTTCCTGTAAGCAGACATTTTGTCAAGAGGAGCGGTTTTTACCGTGCCATCAACACACAATAAAGCAATGAGCGAATGATACATTTATTATAGATTTGCCTCACAAAAAAAAGAAATAACGTTGCATTACAATGTGTAAACATATACAGAAATATTTTTACTGTGGATCCGACTTGGAAGTTCTGACATACTGTATTTACAAGCACAATTCTTTAAAGAGGGAACACTAAAGGCCCGACTTTTAATGGAGAATGTTGACGGAAAAATGTTAAATGACGACGTGAGTGTCGCCTGCCGCCATCTCAGACGAAGGTGATGCGGGTACGAGCCTGATTGATCTGCCACACGTTGAGCTCCTCGTACTCCTCTAGGGCCTCCTGGAACATAGCGGGGGTGAAGCCCCTCGACACGCACCGCTGCTCGGCTTCCGACATGCGCACCACGGCGCCGCGGCCCGCTGCGCCCTCTGTGGCCAGCTCGCGCACCAGGGAAAAGATGACGTCTGCCGGACGCTGAGTCCTGTGGGCCAATCACAAGCAATAGGCCTTAAGATCAAAACGTGCACTTAATTTGACCTGCAACTATGGACATGTCAGACTGGAGCCCAAAAGATACTTTAATTTTACCATACAGCACTTGGCAGAGGGTGAGCTATTGAGTTCAATATGTTTAACATGCTCCTTCGTCCATAAAGGACTTTACAACTTCCTCCAGGACATGCAGTTTCTCTAACTGGTATGCAAGAAACTCGTAAAGATTTTTTTTTTTTTTAAGATCGGGGGACCTGCGGGGCACGTGTAAGTGCGGGATGTCTGCATTTGTTCAAAGTTGGGCATGCGATGGCGCCAAACCTTGCATTGCTGGACTTGTCTGTTTGCAGTGAATCTTTGGACATCTCCATCAGCCTCATAGCCTCGTTGACGTCCTCCTTCTCCACGCCATCCATCAAACGGAGGCGAGCCTGTATGGGGGAGAAGGTGTGAAGAAAAATATTTTTTCCTTCAGTTTTACAGATTTCATTTGTTTTCATTAACTACAATAACCTTGGATGGGACTCAGTGAAGAGAGATCTCTAATTTAGGCGACATAGACTTCACACAGATCTGATCGGCAAGTATTCTGCATTTTTCTGCTAAATCGGTTGCCATGTCGTAATTTGCCGATCAGATTCAGAAAAATTCAGATTCAGAAAGAGAGACACTAAACGGCAATCTCTTTCACTCCAGGAACGTTCTGTGCTGCCATCGTGAATAATCCAAGGTTTCTCGGGATAAACAGATTTGTTTTTCAATTTTTCTCCCAGGATTTTTTTATTTTTGACATGCTGCAGTTTTCTTTGCAATGACTTACGGGGGAGCCTTTTGTGCCGCTTTATGAGTAGAAATCGATTAATTATTTTACGCCAACTAACAGTACTGTAGGCAAAGTTACACCATTCAGACCAATGAACACACCGGTTTATTCAGCGCAATCTCAATGAACTGGTCTATTTGAAAATATTTTCATATGCATTATATTTGTGACGCACTGTATGCTATATGTAATCGTACTGTTTATGGAACGATTTAGCACTATTATGCAAGGTTCAGCTCACACATGAAAGACTGGGGAGAGCTGCATGTCTCACTTGCTTCTGCCTCCCGCGCTACCACATGGGAGTTTGCTTTGAGCGGGCAAGAGGAAAAGTTTGAAAATTGCTTGTCAATCTGGTGACCCGCTGGTTGTGTTGTTACTTTGGCTAATGCTGAATGCTATTGGTTGTGCGTTCAACAGCTGTTAACAAATAAAAGCACCCAACATCAGCCCGACAGCTATAGGAAGCTGGCTGTGTCGCTGACCTCGCGCCAGCCCGGTCCCACATTATAACACTGGAACTATGCCGCAAGTTGGATCGAACCAGCTAGTAGGACTAAACTTCCCGTGATTCTTAAAACGTGAAAACAGGAAGCGATTCCAGTTGTGGTACGGTGAAAACAGTCGCCTGCTAGCAATTGGATGTGGAGGAGAATGAGAATGCAAACACGAATGTCAGGGTAATTACAAGGCGCACGGTCGGTTTTTGAGCAAAGGTAAGGATTTTGAAGGCCCTGGGGTCCAATAAACATGGCATTGTTGAAGTTGCACATTCCAATTTTTTGTATCTATTCGACAACGTCACACTCAACTGTTCAAAGAATAAATCAGGCGTTCGGCACAAATTATTTACCCACGGAGTATTCAATTATTTGGAGGACTACACGTTACATGAGTAATGTTAAGTAAAGTAAAAGTTTGGACTGTTTTAATGCCCACTGATTATACAACTGTGTTTCATTCTGCATTTGAGCGGTTGATTTCATTTTTATACACATGTTCATGTAGAAAATGATACAGTAGGATACAGTGAATTATTTATGATGGTGACAGTTTAAGACAGGAACAAACCATCATTTTGCAACCCGAACAAAATCAGACGTGGGTCATTATGTAACTTTTTGACTTAGTGGAGCATCTTGACGTCAGCTGCGCTGTGCCGGCACTGTCAGACCGAGACAAGTGCAATGCCCTCTGGGATGGCCGGCAATTGCCCAAGTCTCCGCCTCTCAACACCAGCTAGCCTCTCGGTAGGTCACAACGGGGTTATGACGTCACTTCCCCACGCGCTCAGTTTTGCATGGGTTTGCACAGCTGGCACACTGGCTGACTGCCCACCCTGCAAAGCTGAGCGTGCTAGGACCCTCGCTGAAGTTCAATGTCTTGGGGAATGGAGGAAGTCTGACCCCTGGTGTACAGACACATGCGGCACACTGCCACCCAGCTGCAGTAAGTGCTGCTTTTGCAGTAGGGTCCATCATGCTACCTGCACAAACAGCACTTTTTGCAGCCGAAGGTAATCCAAACATGAAAGCATCGCCGGGATATTACAGGACATTTGTTTTTGTCCAGTGTGGGAAACAAGTGCTCACGGCGCAGTAGATTGATTATTTATCACTACCTGCACTGTAAGCACTTTAGCTCACACCAAACCACTGATTAAAACAATTGAATTGTCAAATGTACAGCGAAACTCGGTTCGTCGCAAAGAAACGTTCCAGGCTTCAGATGAAAATTTAGAAGACAAAACAAAAAGTTGTACCCCACTTTCATGCTTTGAACAACTGTAACCTTACGAAGCACATGGCAAATATAAGTTCAGTGCTTAAGTGCATTCCACATGTCTCATGAAGCTATGAAGTCAATGTGTATTATTTATATTAAGTATTGTTTTGCGTAAGTCTAACCTATATTACCAAAACATTTATGGCTCATAAATCTGATAGTAGTCAGTGCAATAAATATTCATTTACTGCTTGTGTTAAAGAAAATTGAACAAGAAGAACAATTTAAAAAAAAGAAGTGCACATTAAATAAATTGCAATCTTGAATTATTTGTCAAAATCGTTCAGCCCCACTTAAACAAGGGGCCGATTTCCATTCCTGTGGTGGCGACATAACCAATTTGTATTCAAGTCCAAATATGCCAAAGTCATGACCAAACTCTGCTGTTGTCAGAATTACATTAAATGTATGCGAAAGCCCCTTGTAGCCACGAAATACAACTTAAAAACACACCCTGTGCCAACTAAGCATGCATAATTATCCTCAATATAATTGGGACCATTGCAAAAGTGGACCTCCAGTAACCAATGTTTCGCCAACAGTGTTCTCACCAGCGCGGTGGCGAGGCGGAGGATGGAGAGGAGGGTGCGGGCAGAGGTGAAGGTTGTGTCTTTGCTGACCCGCGCCTCCTTTCTCATCTCCACGTACGCGGCGGTGATGTAATCTGCCAGCGAGCCGGGCACCACCGGCTGCTTCTTCTTACACACGGAAATGTAACGTCTGCGAGGAATTCAACAAATATACAGATTAGACTGTGCATCAAAACAATCCTCGCACCAAACGCTTTCCTAACCACACAGTTACCTGGAGACACAACCACCTGCATACATGCCGAACAGTATTAACATTGCCTAGACCTTTTTTTAAATCCATAATTGTTCATTTGAACAAGATTGTATGTTGAAAATGGCTCTTGAAAAAGAGACATTTTTTAGATTCAAAGATGGGAGATAAAATTCTCACTTTCTTAAAAAAAAAAAAAAAAAGCTATTGGAAAATAGCTTTTCCTCCAAGATACAACTGTGATGTTATGTTTTAATAAAGGAAAATTTCACAAATTAAATATCTGAAGAGCTTTTCTGATCAAAATTGGCCATTTTCTAAAATGGGAACACTCTATATTGCAAGCCAGTCACCGAATTACAATTTCTGCATTTTCCGCAATGCCAATTTGATTCCATATTTTTTATTTTATTTCTTTGTACGTGTGGGGTGAGAATAAATGGGTAAAAAAAACAGATGAATTGATTAATAAAAGTGTTTGTGGCAGCCCTGGATGACATACAACACCACCAAGCAAGTCCCCCCCCCCCACACACACACCTCATGAGCTTCATGTCGATGGGGGTGAAGTGCGTGGGAGGTTGGCGGCAGTGCTGGTGTACGTAGGTGATGTGCTGGGCCAGACGCAGGTCGGCATCGGCATCAGGCTTGTCCTGGATGAGCCAGAGCAGGTCAAAACGTGACAGCAGTGCAGCTGGCAGCTGTATGTTCTGCTCGATGCTCTTCTTGGGGTTGTATCGGCCGTACGCCGGGTTGGCGGCGGCCAGGATGGAGCAGCGGGCGTTCAAGGAGGTCATGATGCCAGCCTGTTTGGTTGGTTGGTCAGGCGTTAGGACTTCTCAAAAACATAAAAGAGAAATTGTAAAAAGAGTTCACCTTGGCAATTGAGATGGTCTGTTGCTCCATTACTTCATGGATGGCCGTGCGGTCGGCGTCGGCCATCTTGTCAAACTCGTCGATGCAGCACACACCCAGATCAGCCAGCACGAGGGCGCCACCTTCCAGGGTCATCTCACCCGTTAGGGGGTCTCGCATCACAGCTGCCGTCAAGCCCACACCCGACGAGCCTCGGCCTGTCGTGTACTGGCCTGAGAACGACAGTGAGCGACGGGGAGGGTTACAGATGTACATGTGTGATATTTGTGTGGCCACAAAACAAATTCAAAACGATATTGTGTACTCACTACGAGGAGCCAGGCGGTCAATGTAGGACAAGAGCTGGGACTTGGCCACTCCAGGATCTCCCATTAAGCAGATGTTGATGTTACCTTAGAGGATATGATCGGAAGAGTGTCATGAAATGTAACATTACACAAAGAGGAAAATAATCTGACAGATGCCATACTAAGTCTTAAGGTGGTTTTTAGCATAGAAATTATGAACCGTCACGAAGGCATGAGACATGTGGTGGCCCTGCGAGACACGGTACTGGCCGTGTATATTCATGTACGTTTCAATGAGCATATAAAGCGTCTTTATCTACTGTATTATTTCAGCCTGTAAGAAAATGTTACTTCTGTATAGTTACCACTTTTTAAAATATCCATGCTATGGGAAAAATTTGCAGTGCAAAATTCCAGCAAACACTTAATTTGACATTTTCTGGGCATGTGTTTCAGCCATTTCACATGGAAGTATTTACCAGAGGGGCAAAATGTTTTCAGCACAGTTAAACACATCAAAGAGAGTTGATCAATTTATGTGGATAAAACTTGAAAAAAATGGATTTTATATATAAACGCAAGGTGTTAATTGAACGGTTGTCGCCAGCATCTGTGAACTTGGGGTGGCCCGATAGATTCAAGCAATGGCCCCCGGGCCCCTGCTATTTTAGTGCCAGGATTTTAGTGCCAGAAAAAGCCACGCAAGCACAGTTGGAACACTAATCCACAGTTACCGAAGATGAAATGCAAATGTATTGTCTTCAACTTCAAAGTTAAATACAACTGAATAGTTTGCAAATCAGTAGATGGAGCCGCTGTAGCACACTTCACTCACCTCGGATCTTCATGCCTTTAGGAGCTTGTTGCACACCTCCGACCAGCAGCAGGAGCAGAGCCTTCTTCACATCCTCGTGGCCGTAAATCTCTGGCGCGATCGATCCAGCCAGTTTCTCGTAAAACCCTTCTTCTACAAACAAAAACAACAAGACACGTCATGCCCCGCTGCCGCGCCAGTAACGTGTGGCATCACACCGAGAAGATGCAATGTGTTTACCGGTGATGCTGCGCAGCTCTTCCTCAGTCAACTCCTCGTTTCCTAACTCATCGTCCTCGGTCTTGTTCATGAGTGTGATGGCATGAGCTTCCATGAAAGTCTCTGACAGAAGACCCTAAGGACAAAATACATTAGGAAAAAATGGGACACTGACTTTTGACTGGCGCAAAGAGAATGGCGGAATTGATGACAGTGCCCATTGTACCTGCGTCGCCTGTCTGAAGCCAGTGCGCAGAAGTGGCAGGAAGATTCCTGAGATGGCCACGTGGTCACCTGGTTGTGCAAGTCGTGTGTTTTCACCCCGTGCGTATACAGACATACTTCTCGGGATGTTACCAACAGGCACCTGGTCACTCTGTAGCAAGGTTATTATAGTTAACAAAGACTAATGAACTGAACTGTTATCGAAAAAAAAAAAAAAAAAAAACAATACTTATTCTGACAATTTCTGTTTTTTTAATCTTGCAGTCGACAAATATTCCATATATTAAAAATGTAATATCAATGATAAAACCGAAACTAAAACAAAGCAATTTCAAGATAAACAAAAATGAACAAACATGCTATCAAAACTCATTAAAAACAACTAAATTAAATAAAAAAACTAAACTCAAAACAAAATAAAACTATGATGAAAAATTCCAAACTATTATCAGTCCGATGTATAGGTCTACTTGCTCTATGAATACAGTTGAGTTTAGTTGAGAAAAAGGGGGTGAGACAATGCTGACGTCACATTGAAGAAAATCTCCTTACATGCTCCTGAATCCGAAGCTCCTGGAATTTGACAAACTTGGAACCTCTTGTCTGCAGGTAGAGGCGACCGCCAGATTTGTTGGTAGTGCACTCTTGGCTGGGACACATGACGAGTGGCATGAAGGACGACGACTGGATCTGGAGGTGAACAAGGCCATGATGAACGGAGATGTGTTTTATTGTCAATTCTAAAATCTGCACAGGGCGGGTCTTACCGGTTGATACGTCTCTGCACCGCACCGGTCACACGTGTACGTAGCCACCGCCATCATGGGCTTGACCTCAGTGGCCCGGGTCACGATGCCTCTGACGGTCACCAGGTGCCCGATGCTGTCTGCTCGCACGTCGCGCACCACTTTTGGTTTTGCTGTGCTGGGGGGCTTGAAGTAGAGCTCGCTGAGGGAGAGGGGGGGACCCAAAAATATATTCATACAAAACGCTCATTTGATTACATTGTGACTTTTGGACTTAACAATACAGCGGACTATCCAAACTCAAATTCCCTTAAGGTATTAGAAAACAATTTGGCAAGACCAATAAAACAAAGTACACCGCTGTGGTTTCCCAATGCAAAGACATACCCATGGTAATATTCCCAGTGCATCAGCCACTTTAGGCAAATATGTCAATTTTGCTGGAAAATACAAATGAGAAAACACCATTCGAGTTCTGAGTGGAGAGACATCTGTCCATCAGCCGATGACAGAAACGTTAAAATGGTTATTTGTTGTCCGAGGGTAAACTAATTAAGTGTATCATGTGCATTTCCCTTTTGGGTGACGACATGCTCAAAGAAATTCAGATTAAGTTGTACTTTTGAGGGTGTGCTGTATTAGCTGTGAAACATACAATCTTCTTATGAGCTCCGCCGGGTACTGGTTTCGAGCGTCACGCGTGTCAGCTGGGTCACGTGATCGCTGTTCCATCATCAGCCGGTGCTCAATGTACACATCCAGCGCATCCTTGGCCACAATCTGTACACAACATTTCGTTAGTATGCATCCTATTAATAAACATGGACCAGTTGGCTCCACTGGTTCTGCTTACATCTCGTTCTTTGTACGAGGGCAGCAGTTCGTGCACGGCGTCGGCAAAGAGGCTTGTGTAGCGCTTGGCGTTTTCACAGATACTCTCCACCAGTTCGGGGTCTTCCTCAGCCACATCGTCCAGGTCCACATAGAGAGACACTTGCTCTCGGTGAGCCAGAGCCACCTGGAGGCACATGAACAATTAGTGACAATAACACAAATCTTCACAAGCATTGTTTTACAGGCGCCTCCAGCATTTTTCAGCCAATAATATCAAATATGATTATTTTTGTCATTACAAAATGGTATTGTGGCTGGAACTAACGATTACTTTAATCATCAATTAATCTGTTAACTAGGTGTGAAATGCCCCCCCTGTAATTCCAGCACCTCAATTTTACAAAAAATTCAGGCAATTTTTTTTATCGACCTCAGGTACCCGTTTATTTGATGTGCACTGTCAGAAAAACAAGTCAAACCAGCCTCAGCAGTAATTGTTCATGCTGTGGATGACGACAACATACTGCCACAGCAGTGAGAAGGTCAACTTCAACATAAAAGCATTCCAGATTATACATGGACATCCAATGCCCTAACAGGCTTTTATTTTTGATGTTGTTCCTGGTTGATCGTGGTGGCAGGGTAGCTGACTTGACTCCCGATTGGAGAGGCCAGCCAGACTCTGGCCAGTAAGGTTTACTTGCCTTCACCAACTGTTGTCACTAACATTATCCTGAAATCATACTCAATGGCCAATTAAGGGCGCTGGAAAAAAAAAATCAAATTAAATACGCTGACCTTGTATAATACAACACCTGTTACCAGCCTTTGCGGCTGATGACTAGCAACTAGGCAAGTGTCCGAAATGGCCTGGCAAGACTACTGGACTGCTTCTCAGAGGTAGTTTAAGAGAAGAAAAAGGCAACTTTGAGGCTGACATTTGCAGTTGCTACTGATCAATGTATTAATGAACCAGACTTATGCAAATGTGCTGGTTTAGACAGGCAAATTCAAGTTTTAAAAAAAAGGTACTTTAAAAAGCAATTGGCATAAATTGGCATTAAGGTAAATGTGTAATTTACCATTGGTTTCATGATTGTTATTTAATCAAGCCAATATATGTTTTTAATCATGATACTCTGATGCTGATATCATTTTCAATAGGATGTCTGAACACCAAGATGTTCGACAGAGGCAGATAGGTTGATTCATCAGATTTAAAAAAAAACGTTTTAATTTCCATTTTCTTTGATTAAAAATGTCCTTTTATTATAAACTGAATATTTAAAATTGACAGTGCAGAAGACATAGTATTTTATGATTCAGTTACTGATCTGCAACATGTCATAAAATCAAAGATGTTGATCAGTGTTTTCCAAATTAAAAGCATAGCTTTGCAAATGTTTTAATTTGATTCTACACAAATATTGAAGTCTGTTAAATGTTGCCAGCAGTCGGACCCTGCACACACACTCCTTCAGCAGCGCTGTATTTTCTATTAAAAATGTTTTGACGCTACTTTCGACCCACCAGACAACCTTTCACTATTTCTTTGAAATGGTTCGTAATATTACAACGTGTACTCACAAGTTGTGCACCGTATTTGAACACCTTCTTCCCATTGTCATCCTCAGAGTAAAACTCCTGCAGGAATCTCTTGCATTTATCTGTAAAGGAACGTTGTGTTTTCATTACACACAATAAAGTCACAAACACTAGCGCGCACACATACACACAGAGATGATTTTTTTTTTTCACGTGCAGACGGTATTACGATGAAAGTGGAGCGCCTAAAGATGTTGATGAGAAGCTGCAGTTAGCCTGCACGCTGGGCTAATTTGTTGTTCTGCGACGACAAGACCTCCCGCCTCTTTGTTGAGTAACATGGCATCCTGTGTTCTCGATGAGTCACTATCACATTTAGTGCCTCTGAAAACTACCGCAGAAGGGACAAAAAACGGGCTCCCAGCCACTGGGTCTTCTTTTCTTGTAGGTTTCGAGGTTAAATAACAGTGGTTAGGCTAAGAATCGGCTTCCGGATGAGGATGGCAATACACTGCACGCGCGCTCACTTCAGGGTCCATGTTTTTTAGGGGTGGGCAAAAAAACAGTCCGCACTTCTTCAAAGCGCCACAAGTACAAACAAACCTTGAGTCCCGCGTCACAAGAGAGCGTCAACGAGCACGGAGCCAAGAACGGAAGCGCCTCGCTCACTTTGACGACATAGTTTGGATCTCGCCGCGCAGCTTCGGCGTTTCTGAGCTGGACGATGTTTTTGTAAACAAAGCAGCACATGGCTTTGGCGGCTCGTCACCGCCGGTATCCCTACGCGGGTGCTCCGCGAGGAAAAAAAATAGTGCCACCGCCGTTTCCAATTCAACAATGATCATTGTCTTGTTTTATTTCTTTATTGTCTCAACAAACCTAACCAACATTTGAATAAGTTATAACGTCTGTACTAGTGAAATGAAAATCGAAGGAAATCGTTGAATTTATAAGTCAACCGCTGCATTGATACGCCGTCCGCGGTGCTTAGGCTGAAAATTTCTCCACGAAATTGGGCTAAAAGTGAGTCTTTCAACTTCCAGCCAAAGACTAAAATATCTACTGCATATGTTGTGACTAACATTACGATACATGCAGACTCAGGTGGTTACGTGTGCGTAGAATTACACAATACCAGAAATTTTACTTCAAAGTTGGTCAACTTTCAACAGTACGAGTAGTCTAGCGTGCTAACGAATCGGAATGTTTTTTTTTTTTTAAATAGCAGGTTAATACGTGTTAACCAAACAATTTCGTCATCTCGCATATTGCGAAAGTGGATAGCAGAAAGGCGAGTTACACTGGCCGACTATTAACTTAGTGGCAAGTGACTCCAGAGGGGCTGGACATGTGCTTGCTTGAACGGCTGCTCCCTTTGTTCCCGTGGCCTCATCCGGGTCACAGAGCAGTCACAACCCCCCACCACATCACCAACGAAGTCTGGCTCCTAAACGTACTGGTGGTGGTCGCCAAGTTTGAACAACTTCAAAAAGATTCATTCGGTAATTTTGGGACCACTCACTCATTTTACAATACACTTTTTTTAGCATCTCACGCCTACTGTACGCACGAGGACTGGGTATAACACACTATTGTCGCTACCAAAGCAAACGCGCGTTTGCATAGGAATCTTGGATGAACTCCATTTTGTTCACAAGTCTTAAAAGCGAATGAGTTTCTCGGACTTGTCGAGGCCAACCTGTTGCAGCCATGCGGCTGCTAAGCGACTCCTACCTTTCTCCGCCGCGTAATCTTTGCGCGCCATGTCTGCTGCCGAGTCGACTTAATTGCACAATCCCGCAGGTCGTGCGTTCCGAGCTTCTCAACCAAATCAGTCGTTTTGACTCGCACCGAGTGACCGCGTTGATGCTGGCCGGAAAGTCGCTGGTTGTCCTCTCGAGCTCGCCGCTGAGAAGTGGCGCGAGTCTGACGTCGTCGTTGGCCAATCGCGTCGGAGGTTTGAGCGCGGAAGAGGCGGGCCTTCTCCGTGGCGGGAAAGCCGCTCTGTCACAGGGCGTCACTTGACCCAGCCCACTTCCTTCTCGTTGCGAATGGCGCGAAAGGCGACGATTGTGTTTTATCCTTCTGACTGACTACCAGTAGTTCAAATTTGTCCTCTGTAGAGGACATTTGTGAACCTAAATATCTCCCACCCAGTGCATCCAATCGCATTAACTCCTTGTGTTACTCTAAAGAGGACATTCAGTGCTTTCCAATGATACCAAATTTGTAGGGGTTAGAAAAAGTAAGAAAATGGCTTCCCTCAGTGCAAGCACTTTTTATGGGAAGAGGAAAAGTAATACTTTTTATCAAAAACATTTTGTCTTGAAATGCTGTTGGCATTTTAATTATAAGACTCTTATGAACATGTTAAAGTTGTTTTAAGTGTATTTGAGACTAGTATTCAAGTGTTTAAAAAATGTAGTGGAATTTCAAAAATTTCTTTTGGAGTAGTCCAATTACTTCACATAGATTGGGGAATTTCAAAATAAATGTGATTGGACAACATTTTTTTTCCTGGTAGTCAGGAGGTTATACAATGGGACAAACAGCAGGTGAACTCCTTTCAGAACAGACGTTTCGTATTTGTTTTTATTCTCATACATATACACCCATTTCAAATAATCTCAAACAACGATCTATAGAACTCTTGTTTAAATATTTGGAAATTCAAAAATGTCACCCATTGCCACACACACACACACACACGACTGAACTACAAACTTCTGAAAGAACACATCCAATTGTTCAATGTGGTTATTGCACAACTTACGTTTCTCTAACAGAGGGCACAATGGCAAAACTCAGTTGGCAAATATGGTTGCCTGCTTTATAAAAGCATACAATTGTGTATGTGATTGTGTTTCTGGTCTTAGCAGTACGAGCTGCAAATTTAAAGTATTCCTCATTTCCTCAAATTATTTCTACAGTACTGATTTACATTCATATCATCATACATCCACGCGGTGAAAAAATATGCTTCTTATGCTTCAATATGCTTCAAATAGTTTGAACATGTGGTTTGTTTAATATGCATACGCAACAAATCTTGTGATAAAGGCACTTTGAAATCAATTTGAACTTAACAGTTTTTTAAATTCATCATAGCAAGAAATAGAACACATCTTGGGTTCAATAAAACAAGGAAACTCACAGCAGCAGGGATTAAAATATAACATTTCTTTTGAACATTTCTCATTCTATTCCCACAGTAGCATGACAATACAGTGGAGATTTTTTTTCCTCCCACTATGCATTTCAATCTGCTGACTAATTCTATGACAATTCATGGCCAAAATCATTTAGGAACATCTATCTCTTACCTATAACATAAAATACACATATGAGAAGTTAATTGCCGTGTGGTGTTTCTTCAAATAGTTCATCAAGGATACTTTCTCGACAGGGGGTAATGCTGTATGGAGCAAAAACCAACCCCCCCCCCCCCAAAAAAAATGAGGCTCATTCAAGTCACATTGTTACAGAGCATGTAGTGACCAATGTATGTTGATTTGTTTTACCGGCAAATGTGAAGAATCACTTTCATATTCGTCAGACTCAGCTTCCCCTTGTTCTCTGAAGTCATCCTCGTCCTCGATCAGCGAAAGTCTGCGGACACACAAGAATACAGGAGGATGCGACAGTTCTGGTGTGACGCAATATTTGTGTTTTCTCAAATCCTCTTACAAGGTGAGCTGGGTATGTAGTTCTTTCTGATCTGCGGTGGAGCTCAATCTACTGGTGGGCATCACGTCTTGTATCTCCGATCTGCAATGTGTGGGTCAGTCTCAAATGAACACCAAGACAAACGTTTACAAAGGCACATACGTTTTTGTTTTCCACTATGTATTTTTGCGTCAACTAAGTGGACTCCACTATCAGTCAACACCAGAGACCAAGGAGAGGAGGAGAACCCCCCCCCCCAAAAAAAAACGTACCTCGAGGAGAATTCATCTCCACACTCTGGTTCTGTTAAACCGCTGTCAAGATCAGATTGCAATATGACGTCTTCACTGGGCCCAAACTTAGTGTGGGGCTGCTTGAGGGTAGTGGAGGTGAGGATTGGAGTGGGCACCCCACTGGGGATACTGCTGTTATCAGACCAGAAATCTTTCTTGGAGGTGGCCACTGAACCTGAATGAGGCACAAATCAGAGCCTGACCCACCTGTGTGTCTTTGTTCGTCAATCTTTTCAAGCAAATTCCATGTTACATTTGAAAGTTTTTATTGCACATTTACATATTTATCTAAAAATTTGAAGCATCCACTCCAGTGGGTTGCAACCGCCATCTGTAATTCAGTCAATAAACGCCACTATTTGTGGCTTTGGGATACTACATTTTTGGTCTCAATCCCAAAATTGAAGCACTTAGAATTACTCATTCATTTTCCGATCTGCTTTATCCTCAACAAGGGTCACATGGGTGTGTGTGGGGGGGGTGTTGGCGTCTAATCCAACTGTCTTCGGGCAGTAGGCGGGGGACACCCTGACCCGGGTGCCAGCCAATCGCAGGGCACACAAAGAGAAACAACCATTCGCGCTCACACGACAGTTTGAAATGTTCCATTAACCTGCCATGCATGTTTTTGGAATGTGGGAGGAAACTGGAGTGCCCGGAGAAAACGCATGCAGGCATACCCATGACCTCTGTACTGTGAGGTCGATGCACTAAACCACTCGACCTATAAACCAAATTCAAATGCCACGTTGATGTGAAACCACATCCAGATTTACTGTTGTGGTCTATGAAATTGCCCTTGGTGCTTTCAAGATATATTCAATCAATATTTGCATGCACCTGTCTGCAAACCCATTCGCATAATTTTCTTAGGGATTGGTTCAGCTTTGAAGCAATTCTAAAAGCAAATTAAAAGTGCATAATAAACAACATGATTGTTTTCTAACCTGGAGCATCTGTCTTCCGTCGTTTGGCGACCGGGATGTTTTGTGGACTGACGGCTGCAGATTTCTGCCCAAACTTGGCAGAACTGCCTTCCAAGGAGCGCTGATATGTGTTGACTGGGTGCCAGGAGAGGGCAGCAGCAGGACACTGAGATTTCAGGAATGCGGCCCTGGAAGGCAATAAAGAACGAGGTCTGCAGCCGTAGAATCAAGTATCACGCTGATTATGCCATCGATTAAGTGAGTAAAATGACAAACACTGATTTTTGCATTACTAAACAACAATACCAACACATACTACAACAACTGAAAAAAAAATTTCTTCTCACGTTTCATCCTCTCCTATCTGTAACTTTGAGGGTATGTGCCTTTAAAAGCAAGGCCCTGGCCAAGTGAGTGACGTGTGTGTCAGCGACTAGCAATGGCTGTTTTTAGCTCTGGTTTGCAGGCCTGCATGTTGAGGAACTGAGCATAAGATTTTATTTTGTTTTAACATTTATTTTGTGCAATGAAACACTTTGTCCCCCCCGCCCCCAATTTCGCTGCTGCAGACTGAAAATTTCCCCAGTGTGGGAGAAATAAATGTTATGTTATCTTATGAGTTGTGGCCAACTGCAGTTTGTGTAATCAAATTATTCAAGTTAATCCATTTATCCCTACAAATAACAAATTCAATATTTGTAATTCACAGGAGCATTCCTTCCTAAAGTATGTTTCTTTCTCAAACAGTATTTAATGAGTGTGAGGATAGTGGCTCACAGCAGGGTCTTGTCCTGTGGCAGCAGCTTATAACTGAACACGCTGAGAATTTCCAAGAAGGCCACATTAGGGTGCTGCTCTCCCTCTTCTTGACGTGCCAGGAAGGCAAAACGTATGCCGTCCCTGAAGGTGGAAACAACAAACACCACCAAGCAGATACATTTGCACCCATCACCAGATTTATAACCATGCATGCCTGACAATGCTTTTTGTTGTGTGTGTGTGTGTGTGTTACTCACATGTGCAGAGCCACCATTGGTTTGCGGACAGATTGAAGGTTATTTTCAAAAGTCATGGCGAGCTTCCTTGCCAAACCTCTGATCTCATCAATATCCCTCCTAGTTCCCCCCTCTGACAGCATCTCTGTGAAGAGCTAGATCAACATTTGCGGGATAGCAAAGCATTGATTGACAGTGTTGTCGTACATGATCTAAAGACATTGCGAAATAGGTTTTACGATTAGTCGCTCCCTTTACACTGCCTGCAAAAAATTTCTTAAGTAGTAACGGAGCTGTGACAGAGGCGGAATGCAACCTGTGTGTAATGCAATTCCTCACGCTCACTTTTCCCAGGCTGCTGCCAACAGCTCCACTTTCATTGTTATGCACATATTTTTACATAGAATTATACTTAATGGGGTGCAACACATTTGCAAAACAATCTAATTGTGCCTTTTTTTCCATATTGCAATTATGATTTAATATTCATTTTTTTCAAGGTCCTTATCCTATGTATTTTTTTTTTATCAAACACAAACAAATTAATCAGTGTTACAAAAACAATGTCAGATTTATATACATAAATCTAGATAAAGATATATAGGGGGAAAAAAAGAGACTACCAATGGACTGAAATGAACTGGCTTTACTTCACTCCCCAAATTGCATTCTTCTTCACTGTGATGCCTATTTGAATTTGCTTTATTGTTCAGCCCTATGTCTGAACCATTCAATGCTATTTCAACATGTAGTTGGTGCACCTTGAGTAACTTCAGGAACATGCTAAGACAAACTGAATCAGCATACACTGATGGCATACCTGCTGCATACTCAGGCATAGAGTACGGGCGCTCAGTACGGGATTGATGAGCTTTGTTTTCGTTATGGTTTCTTTGATGATGTCACCGAACTCTTTAAAGTTCTGTGGAAAAAAACAGGAAAAACTGAGTTTTATCACAAATACTCTTACAAAAACAAGAGCAGTCAGTAAAGCGAAGACCTCCACCAAGGTCTTAAACATTTGCCACGAGCAAATTTGTACATATTGGTCTCTTGGCTCCCTTCTACCATGAGGATCAACACACTGAAAATTGATGGCTCTAATAAGGCTAATTACTGCCACCTAGTGTCATTTCTTTTAATAGAGGAAAAAAGGAGGTGTCCGTTTGTTCATTTATTTTTATAATCGCCCTATCACATCATCAAAGTCTGAACAGTATGAATATTCTATTGGAAAAATAAATAACCATCAGGACAATTACAAGTTAATTCATCAAAAACTAGACAAAATAGTCATAAACAAAAACCGAATCCTACGAAGCATCCTTGGTAGATTCTGTGTGGCGTCTTTTCAGAGAACTTCAGATTCACATCTTTTCATTAGCTTCGAACAACTCTGTATATTTAACACAGCAAGTGAAGGATGCTCTTATGAGTTGTACCTTGTCATAGTACTTGAAGACGGTAGTGGCAGCGGTGAGGTCCATCACGCCGAAGATTACCAATTTACAGTAGCCGGCAAGCTGGTTACGCTTCTTATGAAGAAGTTTGATCTCCTGCTCCTGATCATCTGTCGATGAGAAACAAGTACTATTGTAAAGTAGCATTTGACAATAGTACACAAAGTGATAAACAATTACATCGATTATTTCATATCGTAATTGATAAGGAAGTGTTTCACATACTGTACAAGAGGGATAAAGACTAATGCCTGTTGCTGTTCCAACAAGCTTCTTTGGTGCTGCTTGCAGGATCTAGTTCCAAATTATGGCCTAAATATTGCTTCCCATAAACAATCATAGAAATTTACAGTCTAAGATGTCCAAATCTTGTAAGGTTACATAAAAATACAAGTAATGCCACCAGTGGTAAAACTAGTAGCCAATAAAAATGGTAAAAAGAAAGGGAATCATTCCAGTCCACTACCCAATAAATAGCAGTCGACAATGCATCACAACAGCAACTAAACAAGCACAATTACAGTACATATAAACCAGGGGTGTCCAAACTTTTTGCCAAGGGGGCCAGATTTTATGTGGCAAAATGTCGGGGGGCCGACCTTGGCTGACATGCTTTACATTGACCAACAATATTGTTAAACAAATTTTAGTAAGCCAGTCTGTTTCACATTTCCATTTT